>VUQG01024746.1:15654-29515 GCA_015106755.1 Etia nguti | reverse complement strand
CCCCCCCCCCAACCCTACTACTGCCATAATAGAAAAAAAAAATGCTTCCAGCTGGAAAGAGTTGGCCATTACATGTCTTTGAAGGAAGAAATGAACCCAAACCATAACAGACAGAAAAATGTCTCCTCAAAGCATAACCTTCAACATGTCCCCTTTTGTGGTATCTTACAGAAACATGTTTAAGGGGGAGTTCAACATATAAAATCCCTCTAAGAGTCAGTGAGCGGCAGTCACCACAACCTCAAGCATGTAGGCCCGAGACTGCGGTTTGGGAAAGTCCTCACTGAGGATCGACGGTGGTTTCCGGGTCAGGCAGATCCTCCTGGTGCCACTGAGACGGGGTGATAAACTGAGAAAGGAGGAGGGAAGCTGGGGCATGGAAACGACAACAAACTGGCATGTAGGGCAGGAAGGGCATTCATAAATATACAATCACAAGCACAGAGTATGAGCTGTGGTCCCACTCCTGAAATTGAGGTAAACTATCTCCATATGAATCCTCATCAAACACTAGAGAAACAAATGTACACCTGCTTACCTGCATGATTATGCAATCAGCCAGTCGTGCTGCAGGAGTGACACAGATATAATCGTGCATGATTGCAGAATTGTTTTGTGACAAGTTTAGCCATCCAGTCAGCTAAGAGCAGAGAGGTGGGGCTGCAGTGGCCACACTCACACCAAACACCCACAGTGGAAGTCTGGAAATAAAGCCAAGCCTGATGAATGTTTGCTTCAACAGCATTAATCCACGG
Organism: Etia nguti; assembly: GCA_015106755.1. Taxonomy (NCBI): domain Eukaryota; kingdom Metazoa; phylum Chordata; class Actinopteri; order Cichliformes; family Cichlidae; genus Etia; species Etia nguti. Next base: position 28,760 of record VUQG01024746.1, on the reverse strand, counting down.
ATCCAACCTGTCTCGTGTCAACAGTCCAGACTGGCGATGTAATGATGTGGGGAAGGTTTTCCTGGCATGCTTTGTGCCCGTTGAGACCAATAAATCATCATTTTAAAGCCGCAGCCAATTCTGAGGATTGCTGCTGACCAGGTGCATCCCTTTATGGCTCCAGTCCCATCTCCTGAAGGATGCTTTCAGCATAATGATGCACCATGTCACAAAGCAAAGTTCAACGGCCTCGTCGGTCTCCAGATCAGAATCCATTAGAACACCTCTGGGGGATGGTAGAAATTGGATCATTCTCCAGTGGGTCAGACAAAATGAATTCACAGATGCCACAAAGAGGTGCGGCAGCTTTGAAAGCAGTGGGAGGCCCTGCACGGTTTGATGTTCCTACTAAAAGAGCTCAGTGAGTCTAAATTTGCTTTGGGAGTTGAAATAAATGTAAATCATCAATATATGTAAACAACCTTTAGATATACTGCATGATCCACTTCAATAGACTCAGCCTCACAATTCACACAAAGATGGACTCGGCAGAGCGACCTCAGTAGCTTGTAAACAAACACATCAATCAGTGTAGCTGCAAAACTCCACTGCAAACTGTCACAAGGACGCACACAGCACAGAGAGTCGTGCGAAACAGCTTGCAGTTACAGTTTTGAAGCCAGAGACATCTTTTCCATTTTATATGACTTCGTGTGGAACAGTGGTGAGCCTTAAACATAAACTGCTTGAGGTTTCTCCGTATCAGTCAACACATCAGAAACCCGGATACTTATGAGCAAAATGAGCTGTCACGCCCGCCTGCTGGTGTGTTGTTGTGATAATCCACGTAACAAGGACATGAAAGATTAGTTATGTCCTCTTCTACGGTACGGCTGCAGGAGAGGGTGCTCAGATTTGTTTGCATTTTTCATTGGTTACAAAGCTTTTTGTAATCTCTTCTCATTCCAGGTGTTGACTCTTCACTTGTTAACCTCAAACTTATTGAATTTGCTGCACAAGCCGACTTTAGGAACACTTAAAGTCTGTTGTTTCACCATTTGTCTGTGTTGTTTGTCAGTTATGAAGCTCTTCTAAGACCACAGTTTCTGTCTGACTTATCAAAAACGCCTGCTGATTTGAGTTTGACTATTGCTCTGCAATGAGCCATCATACGGTGCCAGACTGAATTCACATAATCCATCAGTTACTAAAGAAACCATGCATTGATTTTCAAATAGAACTGAAAGTAATTAATTCATCTATATTTGAAGCAAATAAGAGACATTAACAAGGACATAAAGAGATGTCATACAAAAACTGAGTCAAGCTAATGGAGTCACTTCTAAAAAAAATGTCCTTGAGTATCTTTGGGATTGTGTTAAGTGGATGATGAAAATAAAGCATGAAAGTTTTCCTGTTAAATGGAAGTGAAATGTTTTTAAGACAACTTCAGAAACAGTTGTTTTTAATGTCTGGCATGCAAAGGGGCAGTAATAGAGCACACACACACACACACACACACACGTTATGAAATCACCTTATGCATCACTCAGCTTATTTGTAACTCACGACTCTAAAAAACCTATTACGCTCTCATAGGCCAGTGGGCAGATGGAGAGGCGATGGAGAGATTATGGAGCTGAAATGTCCACTGCCTTGACCTGCAAAGATGGAGGGAGACAATTACATTTGTCTGAACTGTTTCCATAGCAACATTTTCCATCTCTCTCCCTGTCTTTCTCTCTATTTCCGCTTATTTATTTATTTATTTATTGGAAATTCAAGAGTTGCAGGAAATCAGTCAGCCTTCCATCCTGTAATAAGCGCCGACACCTTCTTTGCCTTGATGATGCATGGCGCGAGGCAGACGGCGCACAGCTGATCTACTCATTTGAAACTGTGGTGGAGGGAGTGGAGGCACATGTGTGTACGCTGGATCCAAATCAGTAATAAGCGAGTGTGCTCCCATTGTGTTTTGAAGCTGGCAAAAAAGGAGAGGTCACGTTGAGATGAAAGCAGAAGCAGAAACTGTAAAGTCCATATTCCTCTTCCAGCAGTTTTGCAGCCTGTCTCTCGCACTCACTCACACGGTCATTTTCCCTCTCTCGGTCATCAGAGCACAGCAGAAACAAGCCAGCACTCCTGGGCTCTGGGGTTGAATGTAATCCTGGTATTGTGAGATTCTGCTCCTACACTGATAGATAGTGCAGTGTCACTCTGACTTGTAGTGCAGGTAGATTGCACCATTTCTACTGGATTCAAATCAAATCCATTAAACAAAAGTGCTCAAAATGTAAAAGTTTTCAGCCTTTTTTTTGTTCGCAAAGCGTCAGAAATTGCTGCTTTTTCAAAGTCTCTGGCGTCTCTAAATTATGAACAAGGTGTCCTTTGGCATCAGCGTGTAAGCACTCCAGGTTCAGACAATAATGAGATGGGTGTCTCACTCTCAAAACATGATGTGTGCTTGTAAAAGACCCCATTGTGTCACATTAAAAAGCAGTGGGTAAGCATTGTTTTTCAATGTGCAACTAACATCTATACTTCAATTCAGACTGTGTTTTAGCCTAAACTGTCATCTTTTCCAAAACTTGATTAGGTTTTGCTGCCTAAGTCTAACCAGCGAGTGAAAGCGACAGTGTTGATTGGCTGACCTGAGTAACGTCTGACGCCTCCTGTTTTCCAAAGCCACAATTTGTAGCTCTTTGAAGTTATCTCTGGCTGTACATGATCACCTCTGCAGAGACAGAGAAGGACATCATGTGTGTAATTTGAAGACAGCTGCAATCAGAGTGATGGTTTATGACACTATGGGTGGAGAATGTTTTGGATTTTAATAAACATTTACATTTGCAACATTTATGTGAAAATGGACATGAAGTGCATTAGTCTAAAGATTCTTTTTAACTCTGATTAGTCTCGGAATATATAACACTGTGCACACATACACTTACTTTTACACTACAGATGTACTGAATCCAAAGAAATGCCATAATGTTGCCGATTTTATTTATAAAGAAGAGAGATGAGAGTAATGAATAAAGAGCGGAACCTATCGTATAGGTACAGAGCTTAAGAGGTACTTCACTGATTTTGTTTTGCATGGGGAATCTTTGAGAGGCTTGTTTAATGCCTCCTCTGAGTATGCCAACTGTATGGGAGTGGAAAAAACATCACAGAAGCCCCTCTGAAGCTCTAAAATGCAGCAGAGATAAAATATAATCCTTTCTGCTTATAAGCAAAGCATCTCTCAGCAGTCATTTAAAACACTGCTTCTTTCAAACACCACACCTTCAGTTTTGCATGCAGGCTTTCAGTGAAAAAGCAAACTACTCTGATGGCATCATCTTTATGATTTTTCATATTATAGCCTACAGCTACTGTCTCAGTTTGAGTGGCAGAGCAAACCCACCTTCAGTGTGTAAAATCAGTGAAAAGCTCCAGGCGTTTGAATTTTTTAAAAGTGAGCGTAATAAAAAAAAAACCAGCCAGACCAGCTAACAAATACCAAACTGGTGCAACTCCAAGGCAGCCTCTTCTACTTAGAGATTCGTTGTCGTTTCCTTGTAGACCAGCAGGGGGCAGTGCTGTCCTGGCGCGCTCCAGCGGACACCCACAGAGGAGCGTTAAAGCAGGCAGCAGAGGATGAACATAGAGAAACAATGTGTGGAGCCACTCCCTGCACATTACACCCAGAATGGAAATCATAGTTTTCATTATTCCTCTCAGAGAGTGCAGCTGATGGCATTTTGAACGTTTGTGAGTGTGAGTGGAGTGAGCAGTGGGAGGCGTTGGGAGGGAGGGAGGTGGGTGAAGGTTGTATCTAAATGGTTTTAATGGATCACAGAGTTCAACTTACTGCCATTGTGTCCTCATTCAGATGATGCTAAACAGACGCTGCTGGAGCCGCTTTAGCTCGCCTGCGTGTTTTCATTTGGTTTATATCGGAGCTGATTTGTGTGTGTGTGCGTCCTCCTGAGTCTGATGATGATGATGATGCAGTGTGTCCCTTTGGATGCTGCAAAGCTGAAGGTTTGCCTGCATCATGCTAGTGTGTGTGTGTGCTGCAGCATCTCTGTATGAAACGTGTGACTGTGTCTGCGAGTTTCTCATTTATGCCCATAGTATGCAGCCAGTTGAAAAGCAATGAGGCGTATTTGTGTGTGCACTGGTGCTGAATGTCTGCGCCGTGTAGTTAAATGTGTGTGTGTGTTACAAGCAGTCTTTCTCCAGACTGAGCCCTAACAGGATCTCAGGAGCAGCTGTCGATTTGTCCCAATAGCCTCTCACTTTCACATTTCGCTCTCCTCTCTTCTTTCATCTCCTACTTTCTCTCTTCTCATTGTCTCTTTTTATCACCACTCTCCTCTTCCCTTTTTACTTTATTTTTCCTCCTCTGCTTTCATCTCCTGCCACCCCTTTTCATATTGTTGTTTCCTTTCACCTTCTCTCTCCATGTCTCCCCTCTTCTTTCCTTTCATCTGGTCTCTTCCCCATTCCTCTCCTGCTGATGTTTTCTTTCGCCTCTGTCCTTGTTTCCCTTCGTTCCCCTTCTTTCCTTTACATTCCTCTCTTTTCACCACCTCACTTCCTCTTTTATCTCAAATCTCCCTCTTCTCTCATTACCCCTTCACTCTCATTGTTTTCTCTCTCTTTTCCTCTTCTTTTGTCTCCTCCTGTCATCTGCCTTTCTGTCTTCCTTCTGTATGCATCCTCTCTTCCTTTTGTTTTTTAGATTTCCCCTCTCCTCTCCCCTCCTCTCCTCTCCTCTCCTCTCCTCTCCCCCTAACATTTCGATATTGTCTCACTTTCACTGTGCCTTTTTGTTCACCTCTTCTATTCTGCTTCCCGCTTCCTTTATGCCAAATTCGATCGATGACATTCTTCTTTCTCTCTTTTTCGCTCCCCCCTCCCTCTTCTCCTCTCCATCTCTCACTCTTTCTCCCTTTCAGCTAACAGGAAATGAGATTCTAGCTTACTGGCTTATTTCCACCTGTCCCCAGTTTGACCTTTTCATGTGCCTTTCTCTGTTTCTAACACACACACCTATCCACCCCCTGACACACACTCATGCATATACCTTCCTCCACTTTCCCCACACGTACGCTTCACTCAGCGGAGACAGTCGGGACCGTCGGCTCACACGCTCGGGTGTCTATGCACACACATTCGCAAAGCGACGACCATTTTACTCTGACACTTTTCCACCCACATTCGCGCACACATGGTTCACTTCATTCCACTACATTGTATCACCTCACAAATCGCTCTCAATTGGCTCCAGCTAGAAGAACACACAACCTCTCTAAACTGTTTAATAACGTCATTAATCATTTTGCTTTGACTTTGCGTTGGCACAGCCGGCTCCATAAGTGGTCTGAAAGTGGGTTACCATTTAAGGGCCCCCCGAGCTATGACAGGGTCTCCTAAAAGCTCTGAATTAATTGGTCTTTCATCTTGTGCTACATGGTCTTATGTATCGCTATATACACGGACACAGACTGTGCGGAGAGAGGAATGAGAACCAATCACTGCAGATATCCCAGTTTTTAAATTTTGGTTTTAAAGGCTGTTTTGCATGTTTGAAAAGTGCAACTCAGTCTTGTATTTTTAATAGTCAAAGATGAAGTGAGATATTCACCACTCCCTGCAAATTATATCCACCAAATTGTTGTGATTTAACCCATTGATGTCCACTCTGCAGCACCATTGCAATGAAAAGATATCAGACACAGCTGAGTTGTACAACTATTCAAAAGGGATTATCAATTTAATCAATTCCATTCATGTTATATCATTCCAAATCACAACAATAGTGGAGAAGCAACAAGAGAAACCCTGAAAAGGGAGTGATTTTGCAGGTGGTGGCCAAAGACCATTGTCCTCTCCCTCCTGCTGGAATTTTCTGTGGTTTTGCTTCTTGCTAGTGTCCTTGTCACTGCTGGTGTCATGAAACGGTATCTGCAACCCATTCAGGTAGCACAGGTAGTCCAGCTTTTCCAGGAAGGCACATCCGGAGGACATACCAGGACACGGGTGTTACATGAGGAGAGCCGGACAGGTACCAGCGTCTGCTCCTTTGTGTGAGGAGGAGCAGTAAGAGGACTACGTCCTACTAAATGTACTCACATGGATAGCTTATGTGCAAGTTTCTCAGCTAACTGTCAGGAAAAACTCCATGAGGTTGGCGTGACAGTATGACAGTGCAGGTGAAACAGACACACAGTGTTTTATCCTTCCATTAGACACACTGATATCCCTGATGTTTAACTGGCTTTGTGTTGTACTGATGATCAGTTGTTCCCTTAGTCTTTTTGAGCAGTCTGTGTTGATATATGAAGCACATTTACTTTCTCATAGCTAGACTTCAGTCCTGTCGCTGACATTTTACATGTAATATTATAAAAAGTGTACAGTGGTTGTTCACTTATCATAAATGACAAATACATTATTTGTTCTGCTTTCTCAGTGGCAGTTATTTGCCTAATTTCCCTTTTTAATTTGAAGGTTTGTTTTCTCATGTGTCTTTTTCTTGTTTTTCAGCTCTTTCCGCTTCACTGTGATCACCTGTCCCACCTTCATTAGTCTCAGCTGTGTCTGACCACCAGTAACTGGCTCTCTGTCTTGTATTTTGGCCCCTACTACCAGCAAAGAGATACAGAAAAGGACATCAACCACAGAGGAACCCAGTGTCCTGTATGTGGCAGGATTGTCTGAGTTTTATCTAAGTGTGGCATCTCCATGAACTTCAGATCCAACATCGCCCTCGCACAAAAACTGATTTGACCCTAAACACCGAGGCACAAGCTGAACAACGTCCTGTACCTGTGCAATGCAGTAAGAATTGCTCTGACCTTTCCACAGAGGAGACCAAATAACTACTTTATAGGAGGGCTGGCTCTTCAGGACAAGACTTAGCTGTATATTTCCACTTAAAAGAGACAGAAAACTGTTTTCAGGCTCCAAATGTTCACATTTTGCAGAGGGAATAGAAGAGTAAAGGAGGCCATTCATGTCCACTGTGAACAACCACCACTGAACAGAGGTGATGGGCTACAACACAAATTATAAACCATCTAAGCTCGAGATCCTACCCCAAAGTGCTTTTTGCATACGTGAGCCCACACGATCACACAAGGCAACATCTCATGAACATGTCATGGTGTGTCAGGACCGTCTGAGGTTAAATACCTGGACTCGCCATCAGCATTTAGAACTGAAGAAGCCTTCTGGATGAGAGGTGAAACATCTTCATGAACCTAAAAAAAGTCCAGTTGCCTTCAGCTCAAGCACCCACGCAGACATATTTTTACCGCCACTTCCCACACAGCAGCAAGTGTGGAAAAAATGGGTAATTCCTTTTTTGACTAATGACTGAGAAATAACTCAGTGCTGAATAGCCAAAGGTTAAAATGCAGCAACGCCACAAAACTTGTTACTTTTTTTCCAAAAGATTTGAGAATGATGCACAACTAAACGATATTACTTTGTAATGCTAGACCAAAGTTATGTATAGTTTGCATGTTCCACACCCAAACATCAACAGGTAGCTTGGCTTTAATAAAATATGCTTTGTTTTGTGAATGCATTTTATATTTTTTTTTTTTATCATTTCCTCTGATTAAAAAAACAAAAATCAAATTAGTCATTAGTGATTTTGTCATAGCCACATGCTTGACATTTTCTGCAGCGGATTTTGTGTTCCCACCTAAGGGGGAAAAAAAATGTGTTTTTTTTTTCTCAGCATACTAAATATAGTCGTTACTCATTAATCAGTAAAGGGAAAATGGGTCACGTATCACATTTCCTACCAATTAAATTTATACAGTCCAACAGTTTTGATCTGTGGGAAGTTCTAAATTTGCTTTTTTTCACTGTGACGTGGGACTTTATTTATTTTTTTGTTTCGGGGAACAGAAAGCTGAACAGATGGGTTCTACTTGTCATTTTTGTGTAACAAGAGGGTATTAGGCTCATTTTCTCCACTGACTACTGTTGGGCTACATGAAAGTCACCATGCTTGATGCCAAGTTGTCGTGATTTCTGTACATCCAGCGCAGATCCTCTAGTTTGTCCTCAAAACCCCCGTTCCCTCTCTCTGTTAGGGTGTCTGTGTGTGAGTTCCCTGTTTGTGTGGAGCTGCACTGCTTCTCAACAGATTCAAATGCACACCTGACACTCATCAACTAATCAACCTCGTCTGTAAATGTACACCAGCTCATCCATCCGCTCTAGGACTAATTTTTTAAAAATTTGTCAGTCAGCATGAGTGGTGGAGATGTTTGGGCTCCATATTTAGTTCTCTGGTGCTTCTTTGACTTTGCTCATCCTGCTTTCATTTGCTCGAGATAACCACATGTCGTGCTATAGCTCTTCGTTAAGCCTGTCAACTCCGTGTTGACAAATCCTACCTGTCCACTCTCGACCAGCTCCTCCAGAAAATCCCAAAAGTTGATTCTGTTCATCTGGACGTCACGTTTTCAGTGGGAGAAACGTTTCGTCACTTATCCAAATGACTTCTTCAGTCTCAGGAGGTTTCCCCAACCTTACAAACAGTACATTTGCACAATGACTGAAACTAGCACCACTGAATGGGCTGTGAGGTCAGTTCCTTGATCATTAATATGCAAATTGTCATGACCAGTGATCAACAACCACTGATCAAAGCTCACTGATTCCTCCGGAAAGCCTGCTTGGACCCAGACTGAGGTTGACTCTGGACTTTCGTAAACAAAGCCCTGCTTTGTTGTACCCTGGTTTTATAAAATGAAGAAACAAATATGGATAAGTTTACTGACAGCAGAGAAGCTGATCTTTAAAGGAAGACAGAACTATAATTTCAGAAAAATTGGATCAAGTAAAACAGAAGACAGACCCAAAGCAGCAGTAGGAGTGTATACGAGTATTGAATTAAAGTGCCGTATGAAAAGGCATGTGTATCTGTGTGCATGCTTTAAACACTTTGGTCAGTCTAGACTGGAAAACACTACATTAAAACATTTGAAGTCAGAAAGTAAATCTTGCAAGAATGCTCCCTTTTATGCAACTTTAATGGAAAAAGTCACATTTAGGAATCTGCAGAAGACAGAGACACTCTTAAAAACTTTAGACCTCGCTGTCAGGTCACAGAGGTCAGAGGGATCTTGCATGAATGGTGACATTGACATAACTGCTGATGTGTAATCTAGAACACGACGTGTTCTGGAGCAGGTTATGTACCAGGATTAGCCTTGAAGTCACCTGGTTGAGCCCAAATCCTGCTTCATAGCACAGCTGCCAGTTCTTTGTGTCTTACAGTTTTTTCTGGTTTGCTGTTCTCTGAATGCTCCCAAGACGATTTATTGAATAAATCACTTGTTTGAGGAAACCTTAAACAGTTTACACTCAGTTAGACACAGTTTGCAGAGCTCATTTAATGTTTTCGAAAAACTCCAAACACATGGTTACTCGGTAAAACACATTTTTGCACAGTTACTCACATGAGGCAGAAGTTAAACGTGATTACACAAAATTGTTCACACTTGTTACAGATGTGATGAAACTCACTTTTGCTGGGGTGAGTTGGAGGTCGAAACCAACAGCGGGTGGAAACAATGAGAGACACAGAGGAGAAAGATGGGGGAACACAAAATCCAGTAAATTCAACTGTGTTAGGCCATGTTTACCATGTTTGTTTATGGAGCAACAACCCATATGAAATAAATCAGGGGAATGTGCAACATGAGACTCGAGTGTGTCTCAGGCTATGATTAACTCATGAAAGTTTTTCCCCACATCGTGTTTACTTGATTCATACTATAATTATGTTGGATGAAAGAAGAAAAAAGAGTTGAAATCTCCTACTTTCACAAGTAAACTGTAGTTTGATAGAGGCATAGCGGTGTTATACAGATATGACACAGCAAATACAAAACATACACGTTTGCTGCATGTTGTGTTCTGTTTGTCTTTCTCGTGTTACTGAGGAAAGCCCAAAGTGAACAGTTCAGTTCACATGATTTTGAGTCATTACAGTGACATTTCTGCGCATCATTTTGTAAATAAAAGAAGTCTAGGGCCCTACTTTCATTTTTTACTTCGTTCTTTGTAACTTTAAGTGTAGAGATTTAGTGTAGCTGCCAAACAAAAAGCAAAAGATCTGAGTTTGATCCTGGGAGTTGCATCAGGAAGGGTCTCAGGGGTAAAAATCTGCCAAATCAAACATGAAGCTATGCACTGTTTTTCTGTGTGACTTTTATAGAAGTGTACAATGGCCACTTGAAACTGTCAAGACTTGAGTTGCATGTTGTTAACATTGCTTTCAACTTATTGTTGCATTGCGTAACCTATGCTCGGTAGTGTTTGTATTTTGACTGGCTGTGTGTGCGTGACCTGATGCTATGGTGTAGTTTTTGGGTGCAGATAAAAATGTTTTGATGTGTTTTCAAAGTTTTGCCAAGTCAGAGTTCATGGACTGCAGTTTGAAAATGGGATTTTTGTGTTTACAGGGTTGAGAAAAAGGGTGAAAGTTTTCACGAGATGTGTCTTAGAAACTGTGAAATATTTTAATTTAACTTCTGATACTTCTGATATCTCAGCACTGCAATAAGAAAAACACCTTTGGTATTTTTAGGAAACTTCCTTTGGAATGACACCTTTATGACACATTTTTAATTCCTGCTTTTATCACTTCTAGTACAAAACCAGCATTTTTTTCCACAGTGCCTCGCAAGGATCTTCATAGAACCTTTGTCTTTGCAAAAAATATTTTTAAATTCATTGTACATAATCGTCTGGTTTTATAAACTGTTCATCTTAGCTTAAAGTTGTCATTTTCACTTTTTAGTTGAGATAAATTAAAGAGCATGTGATGCATTTGAAAGCAGCAACTAAGTTTCAAGATTGTCTCATGTTCAGATAAGCTTTATGAAAAAAATTAATAAATATATATGTACTGCAATTTTGCAACCATTACATGTTTGAAGAGGAATGTATTACCGCTGGAAATATTTGACATAACGAGGAAAGTCTTTAATGAACAACAAGACAAGTGCCCTTGCAAAAAAAACCCAAAAAAAAACCGCCAAAGGCAATTAACCTTGTTTATGCTAATGGTTTGCCACTCGGCACTTGGCTAATGATGGACAAAGAATAGAAAAAGTGGAGGCATGTAAACGTTTAACCCACGCCACAGTTTTTCACCATCTTTTAGCAAAGTGCTCTCGATGCTTAAACCTAAACGGTGGATTGTGCATAAAAGATAGAGCCTCCTACTTTCAAACAGCTTAGTCACTGAGTGTAATCAATAAAGCAATTATGCTTCCTTACATTTAGTATTATAAAAAGTAATTTGTAGGCGTCAGTGTTTATCAAGTTAATAACTGCACAGGCTCCAAATGACTCCAGCTGTACAGACGAGTTGACAAAACATCCAAGCTGTCTGGAAGTGATTAAGTTTTAACCAAAATAATTTATCGTCTCAAGGGCTGTAATTTCACTCCTTTTAATTGGTGTCTGGTTTGAATCCTAACATTATAATTTAATTATATATGTGTATGATATTATATTAAAATTAATTATTGAGATATTGAAATTTAAACTGGTTTAAGTGTCACACCCTTCACTTTTGCTGCCTCCTAGAAAGTAGCTCTTTCCCTTTGTATATCTATGTACTTCTGTGTGTTTGTGTGTGGCTGCCAATCTTCTTCACTGTTATATGCCATAAATACCAGTCTTCAACTCCACCATGTCACAAGATTGTTGACTCAGCTTCCCAGTTAGTCACAGTCAGGCCATTCTCACTTGCTTGGTAAACTCTTTGCTAATCCTCATCCCTCTTTTCTGGCAGTTTTTCTCCAGCCTGACTCGAGCTATTGTTTCTTTTCTGCTCCAGACTCGCACACTTCCTGCACTCTGGATTCTCCTCAGCTAACGTCTGTCTTCGCTCATTCTCTGGCTCGTCTAATCTCAGCTCCCCTGTCTCAACATCAGCCTCGGCCACAAACTGCCTGCTCCAAGCCTTGTCGCTGGCTCCACGCCTCCCTACCTCAGCTCACTCCAGGACTTAAAGAGACTCTATAATTCATTCTACCAAATCCATTACTAGTTTCTAATAAATTATTCCTTTGCCTCTACTTCCTGCCTCAGATCTTATGATCTGCATCTGGGTTTGCCTTGACTGACAGCTGCGGTCAAGTCCTGGATCAGACTCCATGCTGTCCCCCCAATTTAAATTTTCAGGCTCCAAATCTGATAAAAGGACAGTTTAATACCACACCAAGTTTCAGCTTGGAGAGACCTCTGAGGGATATCACACACAGTCTCTTGCCGATTCACAGTGCAGTAAAACACTGGGGAAAACACTGTGTTGCAAAAGACGTAATTAATTTCCAATTACCGGCAGTGCAAACCACAACTGTTTCCAGTAAACACAACAGTACTGTTTGTTTAAGCATTGATAGCTAGAACGGAAAAAACACAAGATTATGCATCCCAGTACGTGAGCCACAACCATCTGCATTTGACTTCAGAATAGATGAATAAGGCATCTTTGGATCAATTGAAATTTAGCTTTATTTTGTTCAAACTTGATGATATAACTTGTTTATCTCTTGCAGTCCCATGTGTCTTAGAATTAATTCTCTCAATAGCTGGAAAAATCTTGTGACAGTTAGTGTAAATGATAACTTGTTACTATTAAGGAGGCATATTCAAAAATAGTTTTACCTGATTTAATGTTCAGAAATTTTAGAGATCGATTTGATATTTCTCATAATAACAGAGAAAGCGGGTTTAGGACAATACACAAAAACACTTCCTGACTAGGGCTTGTAACATGGTCAGAGACCCCACCCACCCCCCACTGTTTGCTGTTCTCACTGCCTCTTAGCAAGAGGTTTTGCAGCATTCGGAGAAGAACAGTTAAATTTGCGCACTTTCTTTCTCAAGCCATTACACTTCTAACCTCACAATAAAGTTATCTATCTATCTATCTATCTATCTATCTATCTATCTATCGCTAGCTAGCTACTTGGCTAGCTACCTATGCACAGTACCTACCTACCTAGCTACCTCTCTCCCTCCATAAAGAACAGAAAGGGAGGTGACAACTCCCATGGTAATACTTCCAACATGTTTATAGGTAGACCACC
>VUQG01024746.1:5084-15634 GCA_015106755.1 Etia nguti | reverse complement strand
ATTTTTAAAAAAAAACCCCCCCCCCCCCCCCCCCCGCCCTCAAAAAACACACAAACTGTGACTTGAGATCATTTCTAACTTTACAACAAGTGTACAAATATAAAAGTTATGCATTATTAGGACTCTTCTGTTAATGTGCATGTAAAAACACAAATACGGTAAGTAATCTCAGACCATGGTACTAGCTAAACCATTAGGCTGGTAAAACACAGTCACAGTGCAAACCCTGATGCAGGCAGAAACAAAGAAGTCAAAAGCATCAGAGCTTAACAACTATTAACCAGTTGGCCTTATATCACGTGTGATGAAGGGACTGGAGAGAATAGTCTTGGCTCACCTAAAACCGCAGATGATGGATTACTGACTACCTGACAGAGAGGCCACAGTATGTGAGATTAGGCAGCGCTCTATGTGATTTGGTGATGTGCAGTACAGGAGCTCCACAGGGGCTGTGCTGTCTCCATTCTTGTTCACCCTGTACAGCTCAGACTTTCAATACAACTCCAGGTCACTGATTTTGCAGTGGTTAGATGAATTATTCGCGAGGCACAAGGTGTACAGAGTACTAGTGGACGATTTTGTGGAGCAGTCTGGGAAGAATCATCTGCTTCTGTATGGGAAAAAGATGAGAGAGATAGTGATCCACTTCAGAAAAAAAGAAGACCTGCATGGCCCGTGTCTGTCCTGGGACAGGATGTGATGAGGTTGGGTAGTACAAGTAACCGGGCATCCACATCAACAACAGGCTGATCTGGAAGACCAACACAGAGGCTGCACACAAGAAGCAGATGAGCAGGCTCTATTTCCTAAGGAAACAGGGGTTCTTCAATATATGCAGCAAAATAAGGATTGTCTATCAGCCAGTTGGGGTGAGCGTGGTGAAATTAGCTGTGGTTTGCTGGCACTCAATAAACTGATCAGAAAGGCTGGCTCTGTGATTGGCTTCAAACTGGACACTTCTGAAGCTGTGGAGAGGGTCACTAAACAAAATGTTATCCTTCACGGCTAATCCTGACCACCCTCACCACTTACAGACAGCCGGTCTCTAACAGGCTGATTCAGCTCTGTTGCCAAAAGGACAACTAAATCGTTCATACCACATGATCACCCCCATAATACAATATATCTGTCTGGCAAAGAGGCATCTGCCAGATAATATTATTATTATTATAATTCTTATAATTATTTCAGTATTGCTTCAACCACTGCAACAAAATAATTTCCCAAATATAAGATAAAGTATTTCTCATTCATTCTCATTAATGAGCATTCACATAAAGGGAAACTTAAACTTAGAGTGCGGATACAAAACAAACAAGAATTAATAGTTGGAATAATTATTACTGACACATTGTAAATTTAAAGAAAAGCAATAAATGATTAGGAGGAAGTGACTTTCTGGCTTAAATCATAAAATGTTAATTTCATTTTGGAAGGAAATGCTAGAAAATCCTCGCGGCCAAATTTCAGCTTGTGACCTTTACTTATTGTCCCTCTTATTTCCCTCACTACCTGACATTTTACTACTTTCACTATCAAGCAGATGCAAAAACACCTACAAAATGAGTAAAAAAAAGTGTGTCAGTATGGATGAGACCGACTTTTTACATCAGTATGCTGATCCTAGGGAAGGCTCCAGCAGAAGCAGATCCTCAAGAGATTTAGCAGTTCAGCTCGGTACATCCCGAGAGTCTTTCACTACAGGCTCAGATTTTTAAAACTACTTTCCTGAGAGGCAGAAACATGGCTTTCCAGTGCAGAGGGACAGGAGTAAATTAGTAAGACAAAGAAACCCAAGGCTAAATTTGTTAAAAAGAATTAATAATTTAAAGGGCAAGTCCTTCCTCTGATATGCTCTGCTCAATCTGTGATGCTCAGTTCAACCCACAGGTTATTTTGTAATGAAATGTTATTATTTTATTGAGATCGCTACATAGAGAGACAAACGCAGAGAAAAAGTGGTTTAACATAATGGAACAATCCTAGTTTGTGTCCAGTGTACCCTGCTCTGGTTGGTTAACACTGTCTGTTTCGGGCCTGTTAAAGTGCAGCCTGATAGCTGTGGGGACACACGAGTCTCTGTGGCAATTATCTGTCAGTCTGCAGCAGAATGAGTTCCTGCAGAATGTTTGCAGTAAAGTGGTTTAGAGCTGCAAACTCAGGAATAACTCATCTTGGGGAGAGACAATATGCATTTAGTATGCACAGAGCTACCCACAATGCATCTCCAAATTGTACTCTTTAGGAGGATTGAGATAGAGAACTTTTGTTTCTACACAATCTTCTTGTAGCGGCATCAGCTCGGAGCGCATTTAATGTTTTCTATCAGCCAAGGCAGACATCAGATATTTAGCATAAAAGGTGAATTGAATCAGGATTTGCTTCTGCAGCAAGTCAGTTTTTATAGAAATCTGATTAATTTGGCTAGTTTTGTTACTTTTCACCATAAAATGAGACGTGAATTCTTCTAAAACTAATCATGTGAGGTTTATGTCATCATCAGATGAAGGAATCCAACCCTGTGCTATAAGAATATTTCTTAAATTTGTTTCTGGCTTTTCAGAATTGTTTTCCTAACTCTTAGCAATTACTAGGCAACAAATAAGTTTATCCAATTTGAGAATGCATGGGCCACTAGTGCCTATCCCAGCTGTCATGGGACGAGAGGCAGGGTACACTCGGGACAGGCCACCAGTCTGTTACACAGTTAACACAAACAGGAAAGAAAGGGATATTCAATTAGAAATTTTAGAATCACCAATTAACTTAACCCATGCATGAAGGAAGTTCCCAGAGAGAGCCCATAGAGACACAGGGAACATGCAAACACACAGAAAAGCTTCAAACCTTGGACTTTCTTACTGTGAGGAGACAATGCTAACCACCACAGCACTGTGCTCTTTTAATTACACTACAGGGGGTTGATACTTTTTTAGGGCAGCAATAATGCTGAGAGAAAAAAAATGAAATTCATGAACTTAGAATGTTGGATCTTATTGTTTTCACCTAAAATTGAGTCAAATCCATAGACTCTCATGCTAAAATGCTTACACTGTGGTGGTCGTGAATTTTGGTTACTATAGATGTATTTCATTTGTTTTGTTTTTTTAGAACTCATTGGTTTTTATTTCTACAGCCTAAAGTTTTGAAGAAGAGGAGGATGCAGATGTAGCTTCTTACCAGTGTCCCCTGGTTAACACCTGGTACAGAGCTTGTTAATCCAGGTAAACTCCAAGCTGGTATGATGTCAGTTCCAGATCTGATCCTGATAGGTCAGGGGTCTTGTATAGTTGGAGGCCCATTCAAGAGGCAAATGAAGAAAAGAAAAAGATTTTTTTTCTCTTAAACTTGAGTTTTTGAAACTACATAATAGCTATATATGGATATTTTTTTATGGATACAAAACAAAAATGTCATTGGTAGAAAGCAGTAGTCTCACCTGCCCCTTTCTCCCCGACACTGCTGAGGTCAGCAGCCTCTTCCAAACTATTGCAGGAAGAGTATTTCCAAAATAAATGAAACAAGCAGAAGTGGAGTTACTGAATGACAGAGGAAAACAGACAAAACAATGATTCCCAATTTTAATGAAAATTGCTATTTTTTGTTCAATCATCCATGAGTCCATCCATTTTCTGCCACTTATCCATGTTTGGCTTGCAGGGCAGCAGTCTAAGCAAATAAACCCAGACTTCTCCCTCTCCAGCCATCTCTTCCTGCTCATTCCAGCTCGGCGAGACGCCAAGATGTTCCCAAACCAGCAATATTATTCCTCCAACGAGTCATGGGTCTGTCCCAGGACCTCCTCCCAGTCGAACATGCCCAAAATACCTTACCTAGGAGGCCTCTGGGAGACATCATAGTCAGATACTGAATCACCTCAACTTGCTCCTTTCGATGGGGAGGAGCAGCAGATTGACTTTAGTCCCTCTAGAATGTTTGAGCTCCTCACCCTGTCTCCAAGGGACAGCCCAGCCAATCTTCAAAGGAAACTAATTTCTGCCATTCGTATCCGTATCCTCATTCTTTCTGTCACTAACCAGAGCTTGTGACCATAGGTGAGGATAAATACATAGATTGACGGGTAAATAGACAGCTTTGCTTTTATGTTCAACTCTTTCTTTAACACAACAGAACGACACAGCATCCGTTTGTGAATCTTACCTTTCTCTCTCCCGTCACTAGTGAACGAGACCCTGATATACTTGAACTCCTACACTTGGGACCGTAACTGATCCCTGACT
Organism: Etia nguti; assembly: GCA_015106755.1. NCBI lineage: Eukaryota > Metazoa > Chordata > Actinopteri > Cichliformes > Cichlidae > Etia > Etia nguti. Next base: position 11,393 of record VUQG01024746.1, on the reverse strand, counting down.
TGAAGTGGGCACTCCCCCCTATTGGCTGAGAACTATGGTCTCAGACTTGGAGATGCTAATTCTCATTTCCACCACTTCAAACTCGGCCACAACCTGCTTCACTGCAAGCTGGAGGTCACCACCACATCATCTGCAAAAAGCAAAGACAAAATCCTAAGGCCACCAAAGTGGAGACCCTCCACCACGTGGCTATGCCGAAGCATTCGGTCCAAAAACTATGAACAGATGACGGATGACGGTGACAGCAGAGTCCAACACCCACCGAGTCGAGACACAGAAAAGAGACAGCACCGGGCATCTGTTTGCATATCTTTGTGTGTAACAGTTACATTAGATATAGTGTTATCCTTATAAAAATTGATTTATTTTACATATCAGAAAACTTTATTGTGATGATTACTTTTTGCTGCTATTTAAAACTCTTCTGTGTGCAAATTCATGTAAGATGTGTCGAATAATCCAACTTTATTATATCCATTTCAACAACACAGTTATTGAAGAAAGAAAAAAAAAGCCTGAACATGAAAACAAGTTGGTCAGGGTTCACCAGACATTTACACTCAGGGGTCTGTAAACCTGATGGGGCGTGGCTTTGTGACAGATTTGTCACAAAGTCAGGTTTGTTGTTTCTTTTTTTCTAGTTGTTAAGGTTATGAAATCTAGCTGTTGCCTCCAGCTGTATATCCTTTATTATGCAGCCCATATACAGTTAGTGAACTGACTCCATCTGCAGAAATTTTGACAAAAAAAAAACCCAGACAAAGGCAGACTGTCATTCTCAAGTAATATATGCATGCCACACATTTCATCGTTATACTTGCACAATCTGTTTGTGTCTAGGTGTGCACTTAAAATAGGCTCCACTCAGTCTCAAACACCTGAGCATTCTTGTTAAGTTTCAGTGCATCTCTGCCATACTTTGCATTGTTTGCACAGTAAATATAAACCTTCCTATAATACCTATCCATATTTGATAAGTATGATCATCAATATTTCCTTAAAGTGAGTGGTATTTTCCACAGGAGCAATAACAACACCAGCATTCAAAGGCAGACGCTAACACTTTTGCTAGACAAAGATGATCAGTTCAGATTAGCTGCCTGTTTATCTTGGACAAGATCTCAACATCCTCTTCACATTTGAGCCATTTTGCTGACACTTTCGGCACTGGAGGCAATCGCAACGAATGCTGAAATCAGTCTTGCAAACCCGGTGAGTCGATAAAGATCCACAGTCTTTCAAAATAAAGTCAAATGATAACATCTTTGTTGAGGACCGTCACATTCCTGAAAACAAAAAAATCAGTTCTGTAGATATATAACAAGAAATGGCACTCAAATTTACTTTATCCACTGTGATGGAACAATATACCTGAAACATCCCTGTGCCCCCAGGGATCACGTATGACAGATAAAAGCCACGCAAACCGAGCACGAGGCAGGGATAAAAGGCAGGTACGGCTATTTTTAAATAAACAAACCAGACAGGAGCGTGATCAAGTCCTTTCCGGTTAGTGGACACTCTGCAGTCTGCTGTCCCTTATCCTCCAGCATCACATTAAAGCAGAAGAGAAGCACGGAGGAGAGAAGCACCGGCAGCGCAATTTTATGCCAACGAACAATCAAGTGAGCTGGCACTTGGAGATCACTCATGCAGATGAAATAGGGACCTTTCAACAATACTTGGTTGTTTTCCTCAAATTTGGTCTGTTTTCAACGATTCATGTGGGAAGTTTAAGTTCCTCTAATGGTGCACTTGCATGTGGCAAACAAAGGCTATGCTGTTCCCCGAAAGCTTTTGTGCATGTAAAGTAAGGCATCAATTACTGTCAAAGCAATTCAATGGTAGGTGAGCAGCAGTGTCTGATTGATATGACTATTATGATAGTATTGTACGGTTGGACTAACTTTTTATGCAGTGATAGTTCAATAATATTCTTGTGAAAGAAGTCAAGCAGAGAGAAGAAGAAAGAAAGAAAGAAAGACAGAAGATGGGGAGAAAAAGAGAGTGGGCTGATGGGTTAATTGAATTGATTCAAATTCCCATTTACTCAGAGGAAGTTTGGAGGGGACAGTTTGCCATTGGAGAGTAAAGAGCGAGAGGGATAAGAAGAGAGGAGAGTCAATGAAATTGAGAAAATGAGACGGAAAAGACAGAGGAGGCTGAATTTAAATGAACAGAACGAGAAAGAGAAAAAGATGAAGATGGAGACAGAAATGTGGGGACATAAAAATTGTTATGCGTGTGCGAGACATAAAGCCTCCTTTCAGACACGCTTCGGTCTGTAAATCGGCTTTTAAGACTACAGTAAGTGAGATCATTTTAAATAAAAACTGAAGTCGAGTACTTTTCATGTGTGATCAGGTATTGTCCTTAAGGATTTTTCTCCCTTTGCTAAATAGTTTTTTTGTTTTAAATCATCATCTGTCTTTTCTATATTAGGCGTAACGAAAACTAGGCGTTTACGAAGTGGCAGTTTATTTTAAACTCTCTTATATGTTCCCTTTGGGAGGGAAAAACAAACGATGCATCATCAAATCCTGTCTCCGTGTATAAATAATTAAATTTTCAGTAACAAAACAAAATGAATATATAATGGTTTGAAATGATATTACTGGATCAGATGTGCCTCATGTAAGTAAAAAAACCAAAACATAAAACACAAGAGGCTCTCCTTCTAGACTAAGACAAGCTTTTTTCTTTTTTCTTTTTGTTTTGACTGACATGTTTGTTTACTAAATCTGCCCATCTTCTTGTTTTTTTGTCTGAATCTTCCATATCTTTGTTTGACTAGGTGTGTTTTTTCTTTTCTTCTCCACTCAAACTTAGCTCTCCTTCACATTTTGAGCAGTTCCGGAAAAATCTATGTTTAAAATCTAGCCTTGTGCTAATTTAAAAATGGTTTTGTGGAAAAAGTATTTAGATCCTAAAAAATACACTACAGTGTAAAAATAGAAATCAATGATAATGTTTCATTTAAACATCCGGCTTATCATCTTCAGATTCATATATACTGTTTGATCATAATTATTGATTCAGTAATTAGTACATCACTTTCATCAGTGCTGTAGGTGTAGATAATTGCAATGACTGTGTTTTCTCTTAGTTAGATTGATCTATAATAACAAAGCATAATTATCCCCCTGGAAGTAGGAGATGGGTACACAATGATCATAAAGGGATGAACATAGCAACAATACTCAGGTAGGCTGTATCATTTAAACGATGCTCAGTTGTGCTAAGGGACTAAAATCTGTGCCAACAACATCTCCCCACACCATTACACCACCAACAGCCTGAGCCGCTGATGCAGTGGAGGATAGATTCATGCTTTATGGATTATGGCTTCATGGTTTATGCCAAATTCTGACGTTACTGTTCCCGCATCACAGAAATTGAGACCAGATAATGTTTTTACAATCTTGTATTGTCCATTTTTGTTGGGCCGTGTGAACTGTAGCCTCAGCTTCCTACTCTCAGATGACAGGAGTTGCAGCTGGTGTGATCTTCTGCTTTTGTACCATATCACATTAAATGCTTGATATGTTGTGCTTTCATAGATACTCTTCTGCATACCTTGGTTGTAATGAATGGTTATTTGAGTTGCTATGGCCTTCAGCTTGAAGTTGTCTTGCCATTCTCCTCTGACCTCTGGCATGAACAAGCCATTTTTGCCCAGAGAACTACTACTTAATATATGTTTTCTCTTTTTTGGACCATTCTCTTTAAAGCTTAGAGATGGTTTGTGTGGAATATCCCAGTAGATTAGAGGTTTGTGAAATATTCAGACCAACCCACCTGGGTAAATGTACACCCTGGTCCACCCCGCCCTGTATCACTCCTGTACACACAACCCTGCTCACCAGGATGGCCCAACGGCAGCACTCTCTTCTGTACTCATATGCACATAAATTATATATGACACTTTAGCTCTGCCAGGTTTTAAAAAGTGTTTTTAAAAAGGGTTTTTGACATAGACTGTGTAAAAGATGGAAGTAGCCACATTTACATTAGCCATCGGTGAGCGAAATAAAACCGCCAGCTACAGATTCTGCAGGATCTGACTGAGGAACTGGACACTGAATGCTCACACTGTAGCAACATGTCAATCACATGGTAGTTCCACCTTAAGACACACCATGCTTTAATCTCTTTGACTGTTAAGGGGAACACAATTTACAAAATGAGCTTAATGCTGTACTCAGTAAAACTTGAGACTAGTAGTTAAGACCATAAACTCATCAATGAACTGTTTACGGTGGTCACATGATGAGGGAAATGTTGCTTTTGCATAGGCTTTTATACAACTAAACTTCTTTGTGTACTCTGATGGGGGCCCCCTACTGCCATTTGGAAAGAATGCACGAGTACTGACTTTACTTTTTCAACTCACAGACTTTGTTCATCTTTTATAAACAGTCTGTGGCGCTTACTGTTGTTTACAGACTTTACAAACTCTGTCTTATGCTTACTGTCTACTATAAAATACTGCAAGAGTCTGGGCATGTAACTTATGTATAATGAAATGCGACTGTGATAACAGCTTTAAAAATATTCCGACTGCTCTGCTGTAGAGTGATTTCAGTTGATCAAATTAATGGAAAAACACACACAAAACAAAGTTTTCTTTTTCCTCTTCTCTTTGGTGGTTCAAGGAACAACCAGAATCATATTAGGAATATTTCAGTCGATCTTAGCTTCAATCAAGCTATATTGTATGAAACTGAACTAAATTGAATTGAAGCAACTTGAACTGAGTAGCCGAGACAGACATCAGCTCAGACTTGATTTAGAAGCCAAGAGCAAAGAAAGAAAACAAGAAAATTTGATAGAGAGGGAAAAATAATGCAAAAGACGCACATGTATATGTTCAGTATCCAATATAAAATAGTCCAGCTGTACAGTGGCTCACAGGAACACAGGAACGCCCAGGGTCACGCTGGCTTTGTCTTCCTACTTTACATGATGGTTAACTGAGGTGGGGGGTTTGGAGGGACATTAAAGTTTTATGATAGCTTCTGGTAAGGGGGAATCACAGTGTGCTAATAGATCACCGAATGACTTTGTGCGGCTGAATATGGCTGTGTGTGTCAGATTAAGTGGCTCTGTAATTGGACGAGACAGTTTAATGGCTTCGTTTCAGCCATTCTGGGGTCAGCCGGTGAGAGGGGTTAGTTTGAGTTCGCCACAGGTTTGGAGATTAAAACACCGGCAGAGCTGAAATGACATGACCCACTGTGACATGGCAGGTGAACAGGGTTGATGCACAAATTCAATTTCAGACCCATAAACTACAAAGATTGCGCTGTTATTGTTTTTGTCCCTTTTTGAAGGCTTTCTATCTCCTTGCCCACCTGACTGTGATGAAAGATTTCTGCTGCTCACCCACACAACTGTAAAAGCTTGTACGCACACAGCTACACAAATTAAAAACACACCAAGAAAAATAAAGAAATAAAATAAAATAAACAGTTTCCCTGCACACACACACACACTGACAGCTTTAAGAGCTAAACTGAATATTCCTCACATGCACTTTAACCCTTTAATCCTTAAACACCTTTTTTTTTCTTGCATACTCATCCACATAGCTTGACTTCCTCACATCTTTTATGATGCACACACATGCACTCAGCCATCACTCACTCAGCAGCGCTTCACAGCAGGTATATGGCAATCTTCTTCAGGCTTCAGACCGCAGGTGGTAAACCAAACAATCAGCAGTTCCCACCATGATATCAGAGCAAACTGTCCTCATGCAGCTCAATTGACTTTCCCGTGACAGTGTAGGAAAGACAGTTTTTTACTTTTTCCTTCAGTGACAACTTGAAAACAGAATAATAACAATAGCACCAGTGGTCAGTTTTATCTGGAGTTTGGAAACAGTGATCTATTTGTCTTTGTGACTGAGAGACATATACTTCGTTTTGACCAAAAAACTTCTGACTTCTCAAAAAATCGTTATTAACGACAGCAGTGACCTGCAGTCTGCAACCCTTTTCTTCCATTTATATATGCTGCTTACGCTATCACATGTTCCATGGACACTATTTTATGTGCTGTATGTCACATGTTGGGTGTACTGTGATCACATTACATCGTTTCTGTAAAGTAACGTAATCTACAGCTTTAATTTCAGTGAATTTCTTATCTCAGGCTGAGAGATCACCTACTCCTTGTCCTCCAGCTGTTTTCTTCAATGTCATATATCCCATTTAAACACTTTGGAAAGCTGTGCCTTTTCCTTCTCAGACACTATTATTTACGTTTCTTCAAGCATACCTTTTTTTTTTTTTTTTTTTTTTTTTG
>VUQG01024743.1:91226-137739 GCA_015106755.1 Etia nguti | reverse complement strand
TGCGGGGAAAAGCCTGTTCTAACGTTTGAGTCTAAGGTTTATTTTTTAGCACCTGACGGCTCTTTTTTGCTTCTCATCCGTAAACACTCTGCATACTCTTTCACGTGATTCAGTTTATTTTGAAAAGTCTCAACAGGATCTTGAGCTTTATTGTGAAAGGTTTATGTGGAAAATAAACAAGCGGACACGAGATGGTTTACCTTCGTTGTTGCTAACGACAACGCATAAAAACAGGCGCTTGTCCGTCCGTAGTGTGGTTATATTAAATCTAAGAGAAAGAGAGAACTTTAAGAAATTAATATAGCCACTACAGTGACCATCAAAACGATGAAAAAATATTGCCGTAAACTGTTTATTTTGCGACACCACGAAACAAACGATAGCGTAAAATGAAACGATAGATGTTTTTATATCGTCATCCGATATATATCGTTACATCGAACAGCCCTATTCAGTAACATTTTCTTTTTAAAATTAATTAATTCACATCTGATAGGGTGTTGGGTTTTGGAAATAACACAGTGTTCTAATTACTTTTTGTTTTGTTTTTATTCCTTCCAAAACAGTCTACCCCTTTAGAGGATTGGCAGAGGGCAACATCCATTTATAACTTTTCAGCAATGGATATTGATGGCAATGTGGTTTCCCTTGAAAAATACAGGTAAATTTCTCTGTAATTTTGTTAAAACCTCCTATTATAATTATAAACCTCTTATTACTAAACACATGTGTGTGCACGTGTGTGTGTTCAGGGGGAATGTTGTCATCATCACCAACGTTGCCTCTAAATGAGGTAAAACCCCAGTAAACTACTCTCAGTTTACTCAGTTGCACGCCAAGTACGCTGAGAGAGGTTTGAGCATCCTTGCCTTCCCTTCCAACCAGTTTGGGAACCAGGTATGTAAAACACAAGTTGTTTTTTTTTATTGCAACGTTTAATGAGATTTGTTTTTGTAGGTTATCAGTTATCCAGGTCATGGATAACTGGAGATCTGTAAAGATGTTTCACCTCTCACCCAAGAGGTTTCTTCAGATCTAAAAACAAATGGTGGAAAGTCCCAGGTATTTACCCCTCATGGGGTTTCACCCTTAACCCCCAGTGATGGTAATGGCCTGCACCTTTATTTACACATTGGCTCATGTGACGACTCACATGATCAGTAGGGGGTCAATACCCTCAGAACCATCTCCAATGAGGACAGCCCCCACTAGGGGACTCCAGGTCTTGTTTTTAGACATGAAGAAGCCTCTTGGATGAGCGGGGAAACGTCCTCACAAACACAAAAAATTAGCCCTCTGAAAAATCTTTAGAGTATAAATAGGAACATGACTGGAAGGCTTGATGGATGTCGGTGCTACTGGAGAATAGATTTGTACAGAGTTTTGAAAAAATTTAGAGAAAATAAAATGTGAAAAATGTGTAAGTGAAATGTTAGGCAGCGTAAAACCTTTTATAGTTTTTTGTATAAGGTCTTCTGAAATGTTTTTTTAAATATCTAAAGCATTCATAATTTCATTAATCATTTAATCATATGCATAAATTGTAATTGCATAAACACTGCAATGGGTAATTTGGCAATTTTCTCACTACTAGTCTGAAAGATGGCTTGTTTTTTTTTAAAGAAATTAGGTCACGATCTAAGATTATGTCAAATTCAAGAAGCTGCTCCTTTAAGTCGACTATTTTTCTTTTTTTAATTGAATGCCATTTGGTGCCCAGTATATGTAATTTGTCATATGCAGGTCACTGAGAGCAGTTAGAGACTTTAATATTTTCAATACTATTTACTTTTAGGAGCCGGGCAATGAAACTCAAATCAAGCAGTTTGCAGACACGTTCAACGCTCGGTTTGATATGTTCAGCAAGATCGAGGTGAATGGGCAAAACGCTCATCCTCTGTGGAAGTGGCTGAAGGAACAGCCTAACGGGAAGGGCTTGTTTGGAAAGTAAGTTGTGAATGAATGAGTCTGGGTCACATCCATCTGGTCACAAAGTATCTTAAAAGCTTGTTTGGATCAGTCGTAATGCGTGCAGTCATCTGTTTCAAATGTGTACAACTGAATTTGAACAAGAATCAGTCATATCATTTAAATCAGTTATTGATTAGCAGGATTTTTATTCCAATGCTGACTGAATGAGAGCGATTTTTTGGTTTTCTAACACATCTTTTGTGTTTGATTCTGCAGTAGCATCAAGTGGAATTTCACTAAGGTAAGTTTTTATTACGGTTTATTCTTAAAACATTTTTATGTCAACGGAGCTAAAATATTATAAAATGCTGATTATTTGAAAAACAGTATAAAAGATAATGATAGAGAGTATGGAACAATTAATGGAACAAGCTTTTATATGCAAAAAATATGTCATAAAAATTCATTTATTTTCTTTTGTGTTTAGTTTTTGATCAATAGAGAGGGTCAGGTGGTGAAGAGATATGGACCCTTGGATGATCCGAGTGTACGTACAAAACTTTTGGTTATTCTGTCAAACTTTCATTACTCATGTGTCTGTGTGATTACTGCTCACCCCATGATGAGCTCTGCTGTACTTTCAGTAACAACAAGAGATGTTTGTCATACGTGTAATTTTATCACCCCTGTGTATAGACATGCAACTGAAGTCCACTTCAACTCTCGCTTTCTTTCCAGGTGGTGGAGAAGGATCTTCCCAAATACCTTTAAACCTCTAAGAGATGCCTGAAACCGTGCTTACTTACATCCACTTGATTTTGCGTTTCCAATACTCTTTTCCCACCTTTCTCTGCCTCTCCAAGCACCGGTGGATATAGTTTGAGTCCATCCCAGACCAGTGACGGTCTGTTCATCAACCTGCATCGCAGGCAGGGCAGACCTGATGTAAATGGCGTGCAAACCTGCTGGGAAGGCGACCAAGCTTATATTCACAGAGTTCCATGGAGAGAACAACAGGGAACCCATTAATAGAGCATCATTCAGCACCTTAATGTTGGGCATTGTTTTCATCATAAAATGTACTAAGATTTTGTTCCTGTTATATTTTTGTGTGTGACATTTATTTTCTGTGATTAAAAAAAAAAAAAGGTTTTAGGGTTTTTATAGGGTTTTGAGGTATAAATGTTGGTACTGAGGAACAGATACATTTTGATCATTCATGTAAACAAGGATTTTTTCTTTTGTGTAACAGGAGCAATTAAAAAGGACTTCAGCTGAAAATTTAGTCATTTCTGAAACTCTTTAAGAAGTGAGCACTACAGCTTGAAATTGTTCAACACAGTATTGTTCAGAAATTGTGGACAGAGCAGTTTACCCTATAGGCTGTCCTAAAAATAACAACGATGATATATAGAACAAATAAAGAACTCGGAAAATATTGAATTTTGGCAGTAGCCTGGATCATTAATTCCTTATATCGATGTTGGCGCTATTTGTAGGGGACCAGGGGAAACAAGAACATTATTCAACCACACAAAAAAATATCATTACTTTTTTTTCTCCTCTGTTTTTCTGATATTTTTAAAAATTGTTTCTATATAACCTGATAATATCATCGTGATCTAATTCTGTGTAATAATAAGTGAAAATCTTACATCTTGACACACATCCTTACAAAAACCTAAAAAAGGTCACACAGATTTTATTTAAAAGACTCTTAACTTATTTATTTCTAAGCTTCTCTGAGACTCTTTATTATTAAGTATCGTCTTCTACTCACTGCAGCAGATTATCTGCTTCTCACTCTATTTCTAGCACCTTCCTCTATCACACCAACCCTCTACATGTCCTCCTTCACTACATCCACTGAATTTTCTCTGTGGTCTTCCTCTTTTCCTCCTTCATATCAGCTTCATATTCAACATGCTTCATCCAACATATCCATTATCCCTCTTTTTCACATGTCCAAACCATCTCAGCCTCTCCTCTACAACTTTGTCTCTTACAGCTCAACCTGATATATCCTTCTGATGTGTTTATTATTAATCTTATAAATTCATACATTATAAATTTATTACTTCCACTCCTTGCAAAGGTACCCATTTGTCACTCCTACCACTCCTAGATCCACAAGGACACAGTACCTTGTGACCTTCTCTCCACCAACACTCTCAAAGCAAACCTCACATCTGTATTGCTATCACAAATCTTCACGGTATGGCTCATTATCTTTATCCCTGTGTAATTACTAGAACTGTACAAATCAACGTTCTTAATAATCTGCACCAGTACACACTTGTTCTCCATTCCTCAGGCATTATCTGACTCTCTAAGATTAAAAACTCCTGGACATTTCCATACGTCCACAAAGTATGTCATCTGGATAAGTAAATAGAAACATATTGAGCCACCATAACAAAAAAAAGAGCTCCGGAATGTTATGCAACTACTCAGCCAAATCTCCTGCTTGCAGTTCACTCAGAGTCCTGCAGAGGGACCCACAGGGCCCATCAGTACAAAACCAGGCGGCAGCGGCTCAGCAGCAGCAGCAGCAAGTGCAGTGCAGAGGGGCTTGAAGGAGCGGACTGTGTGCCTCTGTCGTGAGGAAACACTGCACACATGAAGGGACCGTCGCGGACAGCTGGCGCATATTCCTCCGTTTGATTATTGTTACACATCAAACGACCCGCTCCTCTTTCCCTCCACCGATATCGCGCCGTCGCCGTGGGTCTTTCATTCGGAGGGGCTTGCCTGTTTTTTCCTCCGGGAGGCTGAATGGAAGCAGCAGCCGAGGGAGCGGTCGGGCTGTCGGAGGCCAGGGAAGGGAGCCCGCTGTCCGGGGCCGCAGCATCCGATGATGCGGACACGGTTGTGGGAGTTAGCTACGGGATGGACGCCGCAGACATGGGTATTTTTCCACATATCTCATAAGCCATTGTCATCGCCCCTCCATCCATTTCCCCCTGCGGCTTTACTGCTGCTGCCGTGACCAGAAACTCCCGACTCATCTCTGCTAGCAAGGAATTAGTAAGCTAGGCTAGTGGCTAACTAAGCTGAATGGATGGGGCTCAGGTGAAGTTAGGTGCTGTACATACTGCATGCGTTACTGCATACTGTGTAGGGTACATTTATATAAGTACAACTATGAGCAGCCAACACAACACAGACAAATACAAGTGTTGCATGGCTGATGATAAAGCTGTTAATATTTTTGGTTTATAAAAGCAGACTGGTGTGAAGTCGAGGTTTCTCATCACTTTTTCATTTATTTATTGATTTTTATTTATTGCTCTTTTAAAAAATATGAATGTATTCACACGGCCAGCTTTGGGCACCTAAACATTAAAGCCTCAATTTGCTTATTTGTCACCACCATTTACTGGAACCAGTAATTTATTAAGGAGAAGGAAGGTTGAGCAAACTGGAGCCACTACAGTTGACTGACTGGCTTAGACACCAGTTAAAGGGCGTAAAAGCCTTAATATTGTGCACCAGTGTCTGAGCAAGTCCCGAGAATGACCCAGCATGGATAATATGAAGCAACTAAAGGCAATCTGACCACTGATTTGGTAGGTTACACCTGTGGTGGTCCTGCAATGACACCTCAATATGTCTTTAAACTGTCCAGGCAACTATATCAGCTGATAGAATTTAAGCCTATGTGTATCAATAATAATACTTTGTTTGTGTCAGAAATTTCAGCATAGAAAAGCCAAAGACATGTAACCTTCAAACCGTACACAAGTTTATTTTGTAACTGCAGATTGTTGCATTCTGCAAATACAATAACAAGTTATATATGCTCTTATCAAAAACCTTGTCTATGCTAAAATGTCAGCCCCCTGCCATATATTATACACAGTACAAACTCACAAAACTGAATAATAAAGGGACACACAGACACCACGTTTTTTTTCTTCTTATTGATGAGAAAGGTGCTGACTTTGACAAGAGTTCAGCACCTGCACAGAGAATAGGCTTGTGAATCAAAGAGACTGTCTGCTGAGGGTTAGAAGTCGAGCTTAACTTTACCAGGAGAAGAAAATGGAATCCAGGTGCCCCCGACTGCAGATGGTGTGTGTTTACTCTGTGCGTGCCTGCTCAGTTACTGGCTACTCGCATGCATTGAAAAACATAAGGTTTACAGAGGCCTTGTGCACATTAATAGTGTTTAGGAGATATTTAACAGAGCCCTGCCCTGTCTGGCATTCACCTGTCTGTGCTTTCTTGCGAGGAACTTCTTGACCTTTAAATAACCAGGAAAACAATATTAATGCTGACATACTGTAGGGCATATAGACTTGATCTCACTCCTTTTCGTTCTCCGTGTTGCTGCTTTTGTTTGCTGTCAAAGGAATATCACCATGCGTGAATAAGAGAGTGCAGGCAGGGTGGAGTGGATGGAGACGAGTAGCAGGAATGATTTGTGACAGAAAAGCAGCAAGAGTGAAAGGGAAGGTTTACAAGATGGTAGCGAGATCTACTGTGATGTATGGTTTGGAGACGGTGGCACTGAGGAAAAGACAAGAGGCCGAGCTTGAGGTGGCAGAGTTGAAGACCAGAATGGACAGGATTAGAAATGAGTATGTCAGAGAGACAGCACAGGTTCAGTAGTCCACAAGACCACAAAGGAGATTCATGGCCATGGTGAAGAAGGACATGCAGAGGGTTGGTCTAAAAGAGAAGGATGCTGGAGAAAGCTAGTGTGATTATAGAAGGTGACAGAAACACACAAACAAGCAGGTGATTTTTCTGCTTTCAACACAAATTAAATAAAAGGAAATCCCACATTTCCCAGAACACCTAAATTCTGTGCAGTGGTTCAGTAACCACACCTAATCTGTCATTTGATAAATGGTTCCAAAATTATTAAGTGCAGCAGCAAAGCAAACAAATAGACCACTACTGCACGCTCACTCAGTGTTATTGGTCATCCCTCAGAGTCGTGGAGCCTTGCGTGTAAAAATGCGATTATTTTCCACTCGGTTCTCTTGTTTTTATAACATCGTGTATAATGTTAATCCATTTCTTGCTGTCTTGCAACCTACGATTTAATGTGTGCACTGATACAAAGCGAGGCTGGCTAAAGCCCCGCAGCAGGGAGGGGTAGGTGCTGATCACACTTTGACTTCCTTGCAACATCTGACAAGTGACTGGGTCTTAAAGCGAAAGTCCATTAAAGACAAGCCAGGTGCAATAACAATTTCAGATGACCCTCACAGTGGGGTGTTATTTTTTGGTGGATATTCTCAGCAGAAACAATTCAGTTCACATAAGTAATGAGGAATTGAAATGTCAGCTGTAAAGGTTCAGCTTGATTCTGATTGGCTCTTTATGATGTTGGATGCTGATCAACGTGAGCTCTCGGTTTACGTCAGATCCTGCAAATGCGTAATTGCAGGTTGCTCTGCAATGTGTGAATATAGCATTGTGTGGGAGTCACAGCTGGCTGTTAAATATTCCCATTTAAAGCATCACGTCTTCTGGCTGTTGTAATTTGTCCCCGTAGTCTACTTTCAGCACAATGGCAGCATTCGTCTCACTTATCTTCTCCTCGCACTCGGCTTCATCCTCAGAGACAGTCTCCTCTCCTTCCTCTCTTCTCCAGAGTGAGCCACAGCTCATCTACCTCCTCTGTGATTCCCTCAGCTCAGCTCAGCCACTCATTTGCCACTATCCATCAGTCCTCGCCCCTGTCTGTTTTTCTCTGTTCGCTTCAGGCACGGCCTGTCAGAAGTGCTGACGGTAGCACAAAGGGTGGGTTACCTCCTGTGGAATTTACCATCCATCTGCTTCCCCTCTTATTCCTATGGCAAGGTCTCTCTCTGCCCCTCTTCTTTATCCTTCTGTAGCTATGCGGGAAAGGATCAGTTTGTATCCCTGTAGCTCGTTCGAGGAGCCTGTATAGGGTTTTTGACCCTCTGCCAGGTTTTTTTGATGTCATTATTTTACGCAGATGATGACGCAGTCCGGTTACATCTCTGATTTTGCCTGCATGTGGGGGATGTGTGCTATAGTAGATATTTTGAGCTGGCACCACAGCAAGGCTGGAGTATTTGCTGCTGTCTGTCCTTGTGCCTTGTCAGGGTTTTTCACTCTCTCAGGGATACCCGCTGGACAGTTGACAATAAGGGCAGGGCGGGCTTCTAAAAAAAAAAATTTTTTTCTGTTGTGGTGACTTTGCAGGTGTAAAAGCCACCGGAGGAGGCTCCGACTCGCTTTCACTCTTACATGGCTGCAGTGTCATGCTGTAATGGCTTCACTCAGTGGGGAAATAAGGCGAAGACCTACGGTTTTCAATTAAGAGAGTTACTGAGCCCCTAATGCAGGCTATTATTATTTCATAAGCAGCACCTGGAGCATGAACGCAGTCAGACAGGAACACTGTCAAACTAATGCGAACCACCCACATAGAATTAGTAGCATTTATTTTCAGCCAAAAAAACAAAACAGCATTGGATGGTGTCTTCTCAGGGTTTTATTTCTCCAGATTGGCAACATGACCTGTACAGTTTGTACTACATCTCACCCAGTGGATGTCTACCTAAGTCCCTGATAAGCATTTTGGAGAAGTGATTAGGATTATTAATCAGTACTATTTGATTTCTTTGAAGCTGTTATTCATCTGTATTATTGTAGGGTCTTTACCTTACAATATAAAGCACCTTGAGGCGACTGTTGTTGTGATTTGGCACTATATAAATAAATAAATAAAATTGAATTGAATTGAATCTATATCCATTTAAGCATTCAGTTTACTTTTTTCTACCAAAAACTCTTGAATATCAGAGTTAAAATTGTATGAGAGTAAGGTGACTTTGACCAGTTTATTAATCAGTTTGATTAAGCTAAATTTAATTTATTTTTAGGGCATATTTTTCTGCAACTGGACCTTCTTATAGAAAGAGATGAAAAGAAAGAAAGAGGAATATAGCAATCGTGACATTGTTAAGCCAGAAGCCACTGACATCTGTATAATTAAAGCAAAAAATGCAAATGTTAACAGTTGCAACTTCTTATAAGATAAGATAGCCTTCATTGGTCAAGGTCTGGCTGTGTGGCAGGCAGGATGATGACCCAAGTGCAGGAGACAAAACTTGAGCAGCTTTATTGCTGAGAACTGCAAACTAAAATACAAAACACTAAACTCTTGGCCTGGTAAGGCATGAACCTGGTAGTAGAGAGCAAAACAAGGAGCAAGAACAGGGGGGAACATGACAGGAGGACTAACATGAAGGCTAACAACGTGACACAGAACAGAGCAAAACTGAGGACTTAAATATGTAGGATAATGAGAGGGCACACCTGGGAAACACTGCTGGGCATGATCTAACTGACGAGACAGGGGAAGCAAAACTGATGCAAAGCACATGAGACGGGGACTATCAAAATAAAACAAGAAACACGCTGAGACGTAGACTAAGACACAACTTGATGCGGGCAGACATGATAGAGCTGAGGAAGAAGGAGAGACAAAGACAGAGGAGGGATAAACAGAGACTGGGGAAACAAGATAAATAAACACAACACACAGGACAAGACTGATTCTCACAGGAGACACAGGGACAAGACAAAGACACAAAAAGAACCTCACAACAACAAAAAAGAATCCATGAACCAGAAATAAAGATAAACTCAGAGACACAAAAAAGAACTAAACTTGGGACTGCACTGTACAAACCTAACACTCAAATCATCTATCACTGCAAAGGAAACGATCATAAATCCATAACAAAACCCAAAACGCTGGGTCAAAACCCAGCACCATGACATCATTAGTCTCAGAGTTGGGAAATTCACATTTTGAACAGCAGCAGTGTAGACAGGACAGGAATATGAAAATCGAAGAAAATACGTAAACTACACAAAGTAGAAGAAATATTCAAATAGCTATTCTGAATTTCAAAAATTCTGCTAAATCTTTCAGTTATTTGTTATCTCAGTCTGCTCAAAGTGCCTGAGCTCCACAAAGTGGAAGACCAAGATGCTGCAGGGTTTATTCAAGTTTAATGGGGCCTGAGCTGTGAGAAAATATATTCATTCATTAAACAGTGTGGGCCTAGTTGGCAAGTTCAGTCTGACCCTGGTATAAGCATTACTCCCAGCTCGTGTGATGGTGAATTTGCTTTGGGCCCCGAGAGAAGAGATAAAATAACCAAGGCTGCTTTTTCCAGTCTCTATCAGCCACAGCGCAGATCGTTTCTTAATGCTCTTGAATTACTTCTCCGATTGGTCAGATTAGTCTCTCTGGGGAAAAGACTTGCTATGCTTTTCTGTCCTGGTTTCTGAGGACTTCTTTACCTATTGTAATCATGTACATATTTATTAGGCAGATATACTGATGTGGAAAGAGCTCACTTGTCAGCATGTGATCACTGTCACTTATCTTTTCCTAGTTCATTTAAGGAGCATTGTGTAAGTAAATAAGAGAAAATGTGATTGTTTGATTAGCTGCGATTTTGCAACACATCTTGTGCAGAAAATGTTCTCTCTCAGAAAATCTTGTTTAGATTTGTTCTACTATGTTGAAAAAGCTTAAGCAAGTTTGTGGTGGAACAATGTAGGAACCCAACAGGTATATATTGACTTAACCTCTCGGGACGACGGCCAGTGTTTCCAGGCTTCAGTGGATTTCATGTTTATAGAGGCTCCATAGTTTAGTGGTTAACATGTGAAAGATGCCTGGTTTAAGATTAGGAGGAGACACAAATCCTTGGGTGGTTTGTGTCATGAAGAATATCTGGTGTAATAATCTGTGTGAAATTACTTGGAACATCCCTATTGTCCATAGTATTGTTTTAACTTTGGAATATTTAATTAGAATTTAGCCTTGTACTTTTGCTAATTTTCTATAGAGTTTACACTTTCTGTTTTTCATATTTATATTTTAAGCGAGCGTCAAATACTCAAATCCATCAATTGTGGTGACCCCTTTGAAATAACAGAGCAGACAAAAAAAGCTTTTATTTTGTTTTGTTTTTTTGTTCTGACGGAGGTTTCTTCCTGTTAAAAGGGAGTTTTTCCTTCACACTGTCGCCAAAGTGCTTGCTCATAGGGGGTCATATGATTTATTGGGCTTTTCTCTGTATGTATTATTGTAGGGTCTACCTTATAATATAAAGTGCCTTGAGGCAACTGCTGTTGTGATTTGGCGCTGTATGAATAAAACTGAATTGAATTGAATTGAATTTTGAGATTGTTGATCTGAATATAGGTTCAACCATAAATCAACAGGATTTCTATTAATCTGTTAAGTCCAATGAGCAGCCTGGCCTAAGATGACCCCCTGTTAACTGTTAAATTATCTGACATATCCTGTTAGACTACAGCTATTAATTTTACACATATAAAGACAACCAATAAGCACTATGAAGAAGTTTAAAATTATGAAAGAACCAGGCAGATATTATAACTTAATACCTTATTAGCTGGCTACTTACAAATCACAGTAGACTAAATAATTTCTTTATTATTAACATTAATTATTACACACACACACACACACACAACAAGTAAGGTGTAAAGTGACTTTTTGGTTATTTACCTGAGTGCAAAAATTATGCAATATTCTGCATTTGCACAGATATTAAATCAGACCCAGTAATTATTTGCAGCATTATTATTACTGTTATTATTATTATTATTATAGCACACTGTATTAATCAAATTCAGTCATAACAAAACATTCTTCACTCTTCTGCAGGTTTTCTCCACAGGTGTTTTTCTCTTTTCTCCATGTTTTGACATTCTGTGGGTAACCCTGAGAAAAAGACTCATTATCTGTACTGTTTTGTGCTATATTGGTAGTTAAGGAATGTGTTGTCTACCACATTGTAATTTATAAACGCTGTCAGCTTGTGAGTATTTTATAAGCATTCATCTGCATGTCCAATAGCTGCAAAAAATGCTTTAAAACCACACGTGGTGCAGGGCTAAAAACATGACTTAGTGTAGGTAAAATGGTAAATGGTAGAGCATGACAAGTGTATACATGACACTGAAACACATACCAGTGCTGCTATGTCCTCTGCGCTATGTGTTTGCATATAGGTGGCTTTCTGTAGGACTAGTGTGTGTGGTGCAGGATCGCCAGTAATGTCACGCAGGATAAATGCAATGCACCAGAGCGTATAGATGAAAGACTGAAGTACATGGCAAATATGCAGAAATGGGATTACAGGCAACAGTTGCCATTTTGGATATATTATAAAAGCCTGCTCTCTTGTGAAAAATTTGCTCAACAGTTTCTTAATTGTAACATAATACAAATCTGTGACTAGTAGCTGTGCAGGAAAAACAGCTTCCCCACAACTTTTTGTATTGTAAGACTCACAGTGTCACGTTACTAAATACAGCAATAGTTTGATCTGAGGGCTGTTTTTCATAAACTAACCAAGATGAGGCATAAAATAACAGGTCTCTGTAGATTATTTATTGCAAGTGTGACAATACCGACTGAGACATTGTTGTGCAGCTCTGTTAGAGGAGATTGCCTTCTACTGAGTCACCGCTGCCTGCAAAGATGCTGCTCTCAGCAATAACACAGCAGCACACCGTAGTCAGGCTGATCACCTCCGTGTTTATTCCAACTATCTCTCATTTCCTTTCCTCTCCTCTCCTCTCCTCAAGTCCATAAAAGGACTTCTTTCTCTTGGCTGACAGCTTTCACTGCATTTTGAGGATCAACAAGGATCACTAAGCTCAGTTCTGATCTGGCAGCTCGGTAATGAAAAACAGACTGAAATTACATAAGAGTTTGAGCACTTGAGTGTGTCATTTTGCCAGCAGGACTTAGCTGTTTTTAGCTTTGCCCAAGAACAGAGTTCTGCAACTCAACCCTGTCTGTTTTTGCAGGAAAGCGAGACCTCCCTGTGGGAGCGTAGGACATGGCCACTCTCGACGTGTAAATCCAATGATATAAAAACAATTAAACGATTCTCACTTGCAGGCATATGGAAATGCATGGTAACTGAGCCTCTCCACATCGAAACTTCTCATTTGTGTTTGCACTGACTCCGTCTGCATATTGACTTGTGCACTGTGAGCAGGCGTCACATTCCCACAGACACACAGGTAGGCGTCTGAATAGCTGACTGTCAGGAGCTGTTGTTTAATTGACTTTTCATGCTGTATGAAGTGTGTGTCCTTGGGATGCGTTTAAAACCTGCCCGCTATCACTAGACTTGGCCCAGCTTTAATAAAAGCAGCTCTCTCTGAATCCCCTCACCTCTGATTTCCATTTCAAAGTCCACTGAGCTTTCACGCTTCTCTGAGGAAAAATTTACACTTTCATGCCCACCTGTTCCATTAGTCCAGTCTACAGTTTGAAATTAAGATGCAACTGGTGAAATTTAGAATGGAGTCATTAGCTGATATAACTGCCCAGCCGTCATTTTAGCCACTTTTCACTCTTGTTTTGAACATAAAAGACATCGGTATGGACGCAAATAATGGCAGGCAGGTGTTTTAGTGAAGATTGGATCTCTGATCATATCTGAGACGTGTGTAATCATTTATCTAATGTAAATACAAGCTTACAGTAATCAGTGAGCATCAGTTTTAACAGTTGGCCCGATGCAGAAGGATCCAGTAACCCAGAAAAACAGACAGACGAGTTCCTGCTCCCACCTGTCCCTGCATTAGTACCATCTTATCCTGATAATCCTGACAGTTAGCCTTATGGCCTGGGGAGAATGGTATTGGGATTAGGGATAGTGAAGTAATAATGACCATGACTTGGCTGGCTTTTTCTTTGGGCTGATGTCTGTCTGCGACACCAACAAAACTTCCGACTGGCTGCGGTCAGTCGTGTCTGTATGAGGTGATCACGCTGCAACACTAAAGAAAAGTCCTGAGCAGAAAATACCCCATTTCCAAAAGGGTTGGGATGCTGTGTGAAGTGTAAAAAAAAAAAACCCATTTGAACCCAGAACCTCAATGTTTCGCATTTTAAATCATCAACGATAAAAGTCTGTTGAATAACTACTTAATTAATCCATTAGCTGACTAAGCTATTTTTGACAAGAGTTTGGAGAACTTTCTCATAAAGGTTCCATAAGTAAATATTTAGCTTTTTATATCTGTGTGTATTTATCTGTCTGTTGCTCATCATCCAGCTCCAGGCTATGTGCCTCAAAGGATCCGTTTTTGAGCCAGCTGCGGGCAGGAAGCTTTTCATTAAGCCTGCTTGCTTGCTATTGATCATGATGGATGACTTGGCATAGTAAAAAGCTGTCCCCTCCTTTCGTGTTCTCACTGTATTTCACAAAGTGGATGATGTGTGTTGACAACAGAGGACAGAGAGACTTTCCCCTTGTGTGTGCTCCACATTGTTCAGTAAATCAAAGGAATCCTGAGGGAAAATACTTTGCAAAGAGAACATTGTGGATATGTGCTGGCATCATAGTTCTACGTTAAATCACGGTAACATGTTTAGAGATTGTTTAAACCGTATTTCCTGCTGAAGTTTGTAAGCAGTGTGTATTTGTCTCCCTATGCCAGCCTCTCTCCGTGTGTGTTTACATGCAGAAGCAGTGAGGATAAGCTGTAAGGCTATTATTCTGCCAGGGTGCCATAATTGCAAAGAACATTTAAAGCTTATTTGTGTAGCTTAGCATTAGGAAGTTGATGACTCCCTAATTATAAATAACACCATGAAAGTAGCTGATTAATAAGGAATAGTCAGCTGAAAGGAAATATTGATAATGTATGTTACCAGGCTTGTCTTTGATAGATAAGCACGCTGGAGTGCTGTGACAGAAACCAGCTTGTCAATGCTTCTAATCACTGTCTCTGCCACTAGCACTGGTTTCTTTGATCCGAGTCGCAATAGAGCTGGAAATGTGGGTGGTAATGTGGAGAGTAAATAAAAATATGATTACAAATGAATGGGTCTATTCAAAACAAGTTAATTGACTATGCAGATCTTGTTTTTCAGACAGTATCATGCCTGCTGTTTCTCCTCCTTTTAGTTTTAGTATTATATTTAATAAACCACCTGCCTAATTTTGCATAGGTCCCCTTTGTGCTGCCAGAACAGCACTGACCCGTGATGACTTGAGCTCCACATGACCACTGAAGATGTCCTGTGGTATCTTGCAACAAGAGCTTAGCAGCACAAGTCCTATAAGATGAGACGAGGGGCCTATTTATTATTTATTTATTATTTAATTACTATTTATTAGTTTTCACATCAGGGGGATTGGTCAACACCTTGATCTCCTTTGAATGTTCCTTAATTTATTCCTGAAAATATTTTGAACTGTGGAAGGACAGTGTAGCTGCTAAGGATGCAGCAGGGTTTAGGTTGATTACATATGTCAAAAGTAACATCCATAACAATACCAGGAGCTCAGGTTTCCCTTCAGAACTTTCCCCAGGCAGGGCATCACACGGTTTCTGCTGTCTTCATAAAGAAACCACCTCATTCAATTCCTTTATGTTTAATTTCTGATGCTCAGAAGCTTTCATCGGTAGACATGGGTGCACTATGTGCTTTTGTCAACACTGCCCAGATCTTTACAGCTATCAGTTTTTTCCTTAAAATGACTGTTCATGCACTAACTGTTAATATATCCCACCCTTTATCAGCTCCCATTGTAACACATTATTTCACCTCTTTTGCCAGTGAATTTAATGTCATGGCTGGTCTGTGTATGTGAGGAGAGTTACACTTGGATAACTAATGAAAAGGTTAAATGCTTAAGTGAACATTTTAGTTGTTGCTGGTGATTTTTGGCCAGAAAGTGTTTATTAGAGATCTGTGAAGATGAAAATGGTGCTCATACAATATTTTCAGAAATCAGGAGATCGTCACATGTGTCTGCTAAGTAAAGAGCATCATTTAAAAAAAAAAAAAAATCATCAAACACATTATACGACACATAGCACTAATGTACATCAGTAAACTATCACTAAGGTATTATTACTGTTTCCTGCGCTTCATTCTGGACCAAAACCAGATGGAAGAGCGAGGACCACACGAGCTGGCTGGTGTGGTCATGGAAAAGTACACAGCCTGATAGATACTGAGCTCCAGGTCTCAAGGTTAGAAAGGCTTGATAACAAAGATTTAGGATCAGTTTTCCCTATCTCAGTCTAAAAAGAAGTCACAGTTGCAGTATTGTGTTTTTTTGTGGAGTCAAGTTTAGATTAACCATCTTCTTAACAAAAAACAAGGAGAACCTGAGGGTGTTCTGTCTTTCTGAACATCTGCACCATTCAGGACCTCGCCACCATTGTCAGGTTCTCAGAGATAATATTACAATCTTCCAGCGTTGTTCACCAAAATACTGTCATAAGAATTGGCTCTACTTTATGCTGCTGAGTACAGACTAGGCTGCTGCTGTGTTTATTTTTTCTCTGCCTTTAAATACTGACAGAATGATGGATTTCTGCTTTCTGTGGGTCAGGCGCACTTTGACACGACTATCAAAAGCTGCTTTGTTGTGGCATGAAAAATTAACACCCAATCAATTGCTGGACCACCATCAGTGAGTCTCTGCCAAGATAATAAGCAATCATCTCACAGAAGCCTCTTACTTAGCTCATCCTCGGGGAGAACCAGTATTGATCCCATCTGGGCCAGGCATTGCCGTCAGTAAGACACAAGGCTGCCTACAGTGTGTGTGACGTGAAGAATTACGCAATACACCCGAGTTGTTTCGTCTTTGTGAGTCATTTTGTTGTTTAGATGCACTAAAGAAGAATCTACTACATAAAGTAGTTCTGAGGATTTTTAGGCATTTACTCTAAATGTGAACTCTAAAATAGAAGGTTTTCAACCCATCGGCAGAGAGAGTATCTGCTTCTTTGTGCAAGGAGAAAGGGGACCTCCAGCAGGGCCCTGGTGTGAAGACCTCTGGCCAAACAATCAGAAACAGACGTCATGAGGGTGGCCTGAGGGCAAAATGTCCTTGATTGGGCCCTGTGTTCCCTGCCCGGCACCATGGAGCCTGATCGGCATTTGCTATAGAATACCACAATTAGTAGGTCCACCACTAATGCCCTGTTCTGGGAGATTCCCTAGGACACCATCCGTCGTCTCATTAGGAGAAACCTGATATTGTAAGGGATGCATACAAACAAATGGAGACCATACTAACTACCGAGTACCATTTTTAATTGCTACAGTAAAATTTCGGAAAAATGGACCAGCCTACTGCATCATTTTTTCACTTTTATTTTCAAGGTGTCTTTAAATTCATCAGTAATTTGATAACTTTTATTTCCTTCAGACGATGTGGGATCTTTCGCTCCTAACACATTATCCAGTCCATGTCAGTTTAGGTTTCCAGCATTTTCCAGTAGTTGGTGTTGGTACTGTTTATGGTCAAAATAGCACAAGTTCTTCCACCTTTGAGTGTCTTTTTAAGAGTTTGAGATTTCCATTTTGGTTTTAACGCATGTTTTACTTTGTGTGTCCCCAGTGGCTTTGCTTTCCTGTCTTTTTTGTTGTTTTTCACCTTTGTAATGCTGCAAACATGTTTATTACATTGCTGAAAGTGGGCATTTTAACCTAAGAGTCTATGAGGGATTGAGTCAAAGTCAGTGTCATGTGGCCACTGCGGGGAACTGCAGTTTTTGGCACCTCTGCACTGGCTTCATTTTTCAGCCCTGGAGGTTGCCACTTGGTTTTATTTAGCTTTTCTTTTCTTTCTTTTTTTTCACCCTGTTTGCACGTGTATGTGTTTGCATTATATCATATACTGCTGTGTGGCTGCACTAATGCCCTATTTAACAGCAGGATGAGAGGACATGTGGAAGGCAGCATCTGTCTGTTGATTCCAGGCACACGTGAGTTAGTCATAAAAATGCTGGCTGACCTCAATAGGGGCACCATGGAAACAAGAAGGAGAAAAAGTGTTTGTATGTGAGTGTTTGTGTGTGTGTGTGTTGTTCAAGTCCACGTCACAGAAAGTAAAGAGTGATTGTACCAGCTCAGTGTCAAAGATGTTGGGTTAACATGGGAGATTTTAATGAAGATTTCCATAAATATGGGAACATTTCTAATGAGTCATTTAGGCAGAGATCAAGAAAAATAGAATATCCTGTTTGGATCTCAGCAATCCATGTTTTTATTTTTTCAGCAAAGCGTTTCAATCTGCAGTATCCTGCACACTGTAAAGCAAGTTTAGACAAGAATAAATTTTATGTGTTTGTTGGTATGTCTTAGGTTATTTTGTCTCTTAGTATTGTAGACTTTTGTGGGGCTTTGAGGATTTTATCACACTTATTTTACATTATGGGACTCGTGGAAATCCCAGCTCATACATTTCTGGAAAAGCCACCATTATCCAGCAGGGTTATTTCCTACATAAAGTTTTATGTGATCAGCTGTTTACTAACACGCTTTCGTGCATGTTAAAAATCATTGGATGCTTTGATTCAGCATTAGGCGTAATTATCTAAGCTCTGTTGAGCAAGTGTACAAGGTTTAATCTATAGTTTAGCAGAAATATGCGTGGATGGTCTTCCAGGAATTGGAAAACAACCAACTAGTAAAATATGAGCATAATCATATAAGCGCAGGGTTTGCCAGAATGATGTACAGTCTGTCTCATTTCACCTCGCGTGAATATTAGCAGCCGGTAATGGACGACTCTCTTAAGGGTTATGAGAACAAGCCGGTAACTAACAAATCGCCGTTTAGATAGGAAACAGAGTCAGCTAGAAGCTGTTTATTTGGAAGGGTCTATTTGTTGTTCCATCCCCTGAAGAACTCTACACCCTGCTGCCATATAATGGTGGAGCTGGAACAATTTTTCATTATCTCCTCGTTCTGCAGCCTCGCAACGCTGAACAAGAAGGGTAAATATGTTAAAGATAAATGCAGGGATTATACCACAGATATGTTATCAAGTAAGACTCCTGTAGGCACATAAATATAATATTGTTTTCACATTTTTTTACAGGTACATAAGCTTATTACTCTGCTTTTTCTTGACTGACGGCAACATGCTCTCATTAGCTTCCTCATTGTGTGTTTTTGTTAATATATATGGCAGGAATTACATGAACAGGTGCAAGGCATTGTGATTTCAAGTCTTGCACTTCACGCACACACCCCGCTGCACACATCTGCCAAGGCTGAAAAAAATTCTCTCCACACCATGAAAGGACTTCGTGCATCCAGAAAATATCCTTGGATTGTGATGTTTTCTTGAGGGCATTCATTTTTCTTAACATATATTCGTGAACATATGGTCCGACTATAAAGGTTAATCGCTGTTTAGTTAGGCCTGACCCAACCTCTGGTAACATTTTAATGCAAATGTATGTTGGACTTTTTAAGTAACCCTGCTAATAAACAAACAGACAGGCAGGCAACCCGAATCCATCAAATACCCGCCCCGTTGGAGTTAATTACGTGCTTGTAATCATAATATACAGTGATTACATTTCAGTCTGACAGAAGCATTAGTTTAACAGCTGAAATTTTTAATATAGTTTTGGCTCCTGTGTAATATTTCCTCTTCCCTAACCTATTTTCATCTTTCCATAATTTAAAGTAATTTAATAATGACTCTTCTGGGTTTACTTAATGTTGGCAAAGACCTGGAGGATGGATGGATTCTTTGAGTGAATACAACAAGTTACATTTAGACTTAGATTTAAAAAAAAGCCTTGTAAGTATCTTACACTCAGGCTGCTGCTTAATGCAATGCCCGTGCAGACTACTGATATCTTAGAGGAGCTTGTCAGAAAGTCAGCCATCCAGCTGCCCTGTATGGACCCAATGTATGGTCTGCTGTTACTTCGACTCACACACCTAATCTTGTGTATTCCCAATCACTACACACTCCCACATACCTTTGCGTGCATACACACTCTTGGGGCTGTCTTGACAGGTGCAGGCATGTGGAAAAGAAGAGATGTAGCCACAGTTAGTTAGATTCCTTTGGATACAAACACATGCAACACATTTGGAGCAGACACTCAGAAGTGACTGGAGAGATGTGGAAGAAGCACAAAATCCAGCCAATTGCATGCATGTGCACACAGGCAAAATGAATTGTAAGCACACTGAAAGCAGGAGTGTCTTTCTTTTAATTATCTGCGCTGCAAACATTCCTGCATCGGCTTATTTTCTTTGTTTTGCCCATATTTTTATTACTGGTTGTTCCACCTTGCAGGAAGCTGTCGTAGCATGCTTGTTTGTGCATCCCAGTGTGAATATGTGTGTGGTAGAGGGAGCAAGTAAGAGAGACGGAGCAGGAGGAGGGGTGGCAAACAGGCTACTGTGCGGCTCAGTCACATGGGCATGCACGAGAGGCAGGCAGGCAGACTGTGCAGAGAAAAAGAGACTAAGAGAGGCTGGCTATCATTTGAGCTGCAAGCACCAAGTCAAGCTGTGAGGATGCTCTCCCACTCCTGTACAACCCTGGCTTATAGGTATTAGCTCTTAGTGTCTCAGCTGGCGAGAGACAGTGAATCATAGTGTTGGTTAGAAGAGGAAGTCTCCACAGAGTCCAGGCTGAAAGTCATGTTCAGTCTCCTCTTGTTCTCATTTAGCCTGTTGTGAATTGTTCACAGTAATGCGCACTCTGAAAATTGCTTCCTCGGGAGGAGCAGAGCCAACTGATTTCAAACCATGAAAAGGAAACATTCAAAGCTTTTGCACATTCAGACGCTGGGATCTGGTAACATTTGCTGCATGAAAAACAAAATGAGCTTCCCTTTTACATTTCCTTCCACCACATGAGATGTTTTCACACTTGCACTGCAGCTTTTCCAGACATTGTCCATTAATTGTGCCTAATAAAGCAAACACAATTGCTTCTGCACAACAGTAGAAAGTGATACCCAAGGTAATTCTCCTGAAATTGTTTGCAACTTGCAACTTGTACTTGGTGGCTGATTCTGTGTCACCTTTTACAAGAAGTTACACCCTCTTTTATTTCTAAGCTTTTATGTATCAGGACATAATGAAAATCATGTGGTGGACTATTTTACAAAAACTCGTGCAGAGGCGGTGCGTGAAAAATTACGCATAACCTGTGATTTAGTAGTTTGTAGAATCACCTTTAGCAGCAGTAATCTGAAATAATTGTTCCCAGTATGACTTTATCAGCCTCTCACATCATTGTGAATCAGTTTTGGCCCACTCTTCTTTAAAGAGTTGCTTCAGTTCATTAAACCAGAGCATTTCAATCTTGTTGATGTCAGGACTTTGACTAAATCATTGCACCACCTTGATTCATTTCTTTTTCAGCCATTCTGTTGTAGCTTTGCAGGTGTGATTGGGACCATTGTCATGTTACATGACAGATGGCCTCACATTTGATTCTAGATGACTTTATACTACAATACAGAGGAGTTCATAGTCAACTCAATGACTCCAAGGTTCCCAGAGTCCTATGGCTGCAAAACAAGTCCAAATCATCACCCCTCCACCCTCCATTTTGGCTAAATTTGTGGTAGACAAATAATTCAAGATTAATTATATTTACATAATAGGTAAACACTAGAGGATTTTTTTTGAAAGAGGATGTAGTTTCTTTCAAGATGACTGTATAATAATTGAAATGGCTGAATAGGCTTTCACCCAGCTGCTACTCTTCTGTTCTAATGGCAGGGTTGCGTGTTTCTGGGCGTGAAGCAGTGAGATTTGAAAGCAATATCTTCTCCAACAAAATCAAGCCTATCACCTTGTTATAAGCAGTAAGGAACCTGCTGCTTTCCTCAGCGGTACGGGATGTGTTGTAACCTTACTGACACATCGCCACAAGAAAATCTTTTAAACATTGCCGCTCCATCTGTTTCCCAAAAGTGAAAAGTAACCACATAAGCAAAACTGGTGTCCTCACCAAAGTGTCTCATCAGTTGTATTCATATCGTAATTTATTTATTCCCAACTGTCAGGCTGTGTTGCTGCAGTTTCTCCATAAATTCCACCATCTGGGCGGCTGAGTGTGATAGCAGTTATGATGAACAGTAACAGAGTGAGGCTGATTAATTCCCTCTCTGTCTGAAGCCATCTCTGAACCACCCTCTTCATCACTTTCCACTCTTTCTTTTGCTCATTTTCCATTCTCCCTTTCCTGCCTTCCTACCCTTCTCTCCATTATTATTCTGAGTGTTATATATGTCTATAATTATGTCTATTTCAGGCCTTCCTGGTGGAAACAGGCCTCTGATTGCCTTTCTCTACTGTCTACATCCTGTTATTAGGCTGGAAATGATCATAACACAGCAGATACTGCTTTACTTCATACATTTACTGGGTTGCCACATATAATTAGTATTTATTAGTGTAGGACGTTGTCACCATACTAGAACTGTTTATCTAATATGTTTGAGCTTGTCTCATGGTATGAGGCATTTTGAGATAAAGTTAATTCATTAAGAGAGCTTACAGTCACACGTGTATCTCTGTGAACCTGTACTTGGGCTGGGGTGGGGGGGACTGTAAATGTCTGAACAAACTTATTGGCATTCGAACAAATAAATAGAACACATTTTGGTGCACAGTCTAGCCAACCGTCACACACACACGGGCTCCAGTGCTGCCCGCACAGCAGAATAATCAGTTGTAGTTCATGAGGTTTTGTAAAGGACTTTGTGCCCTTGATGTTACTGTTTCCTGCAGTCACTCAGTCAGGCCCCTGCTTGTGTTTGACACTGTCATTGCATAATGTTAGGCTGCTGCATCCACCCTGTGGGATTTATCTTTGTCACGGAAAGGACTAATGATGCTGAGTAATGGAGCCTCTCTGTCACAGAGCGACTAACAGCCAGTGCTTTGTCTCTTCTTGTCCCCTCTCTTACAGATGCAGCTGCTAAGAAAGCCTTCATAACAGAGGTGAGCTACCACCTACACCAGTCTCTCTGTCTTTTACTTTGTTTTTGACCTTTGCTTTTTGTCCCGGACTATCCTACTATAATGGTTTCATTTGAGGCTTTTAATTGGGGCTTGAAAACTGCCTCAAATGTCACTACAAACAGCACAAAATATTTAAAAGCATTAGTGATTTATTTTTCTTGTCTGTATTTATAGGACACAACATTTTATCAGCACGTATCCTTACTCTCTATATACATATATACAGTTACATTTAAACTACCCTGAGGTTGAATAAGTAATCCCTGTGAGTCAAAAGCTCACTCCACACTTCTCTAAAAACATGGTCTGTGGCACTTTTTAAAATTTTTCTGTTCTCTCCGGTGTCAGTGAGAGCAGATATGATCATCAGCACAGAGCCCTGCCCACACGTTGTTTAAATTGTTTTGTTCGGGAGGGGCACCCAATTAGAATAAAGAGATGGTTTCCTTAAGACAGTGGAAGAAGTGAGGCGTTGCACTAAAGCCCAGTAAGAGATGAACAGGAATTATTCTGAGCCGCGACTCAAACTCAAAGCTGGAAATAAGCATAATAAGTCTTCTTTAATCCTCCTAATTTGATCAATCCCTTTTATATACAGCACATTTTAGCAAGCCCTAAAGTATTGCCCAATTTGTTTAATAGGAGTGTGCAGATTATTTAAATCTACTTAAATACCAGTCTAAACCAAAAAGCTCAGTGACCATTAAGTACAGTGGCTCTAGAAGTATTTGCAGTGGATAAGATCCTAAAATAGTTCATTACATCAGATGAACTACAGTCTGTATATCGCTTCAAAATGAAAAACATCACACGTTGAAATCGCTGTCATTCAATGATTCTCTGTCACTTCCCATTCTTTAATATTTATGTGGTCTCCGTTCATAAAGAGGTGCAAGTATTGCTGACCGGGTTATAGTAGTCTGCTTCTCTCTTCTTCTTATCAGATGGCCTCATCCTCAGGCCAGCCTGGTCAAGGAAAGAAGATTGGCCACAGAGGGGTGGACGCATCAGGGGAGACTACTTATAAGAAGGTGCTGTACTATACAGCTTCTATTTCTAAGAGTGACCTTTGATATGCTATTAAAGAATAATGCTGTGTCTCTAGGTGTTATAAAATGATTTTTCCTGCCCCGTTACACCCAAAAAAAGGGTTTTAGAGGCCAGAGGAAAATAAAAAGATTTTTTTTCAGTCAGTTTTGTTATCGGAGGTTAATTTATCTAAGAAATATACACATTTTCTATTTGTCTGGTATTAAGAAATATGAAATGACATGACGCAAACTCATTGCTTGTGTACACTTTATAGATGATACCATTAGATTCTACTGAAACATTTCTAAAGAGCAACCTCAGACTGTCCTGTGAGGTTTAGAAAAAGCTGAAGAATTTCATTTTTGCCTCCTCCACTCCCTCTTTTGCAGACCACATCATCAGCCTTGAAAGGTGCCATCCAGCTGGGCATCGGTTACACAGTGGGTAACCTGAGCTCCAAGCCTGAGAGAGATGTGTTAATGCAGGACTTTTACGTGGTGGAGAGCATCTTTTTCCCCAGGTTTCTGTTACACCCAAACACCCACTAAAGCCCTCTAGTGCACTAATAAGTGGAATTTTTTTTATTGATTGACTGGCTGTTGTTATTCTAAACTTTTAGTGAAGGGAGCAACCTTACTCCAGCCCATCATTTCCCTGATTTCCGCTTTAAAACGTACGCTCCTGTGGCCTTCCGCTACTTCAGAGAACTGTTTGGCATCAGGCCGGATGACTACCTGGTAAGAGTTCACTCGTCTTTGTCTCTAAATTTGAATACATTGAAATTCATTGGATTAGATCCAGACCGCGTTTAAGGTCACTAAAAAGACTTGAGTGGTAGCAGAGCAATCAAGGTTGGTAGCAGACTTTTCTTTATTAGTTAAAGCACTCCTCAACTTTGATTTGAATCTACACGCACTTTATCAATACATTTTTTTTTTATATCCTTCCAATGTCCTGAAAAGACGATTTTTGACATTTCACCTTTTCTCTCATTTTAGATATATATAAACTTCTTTTTAACAGCCAATAGTGGCCAACCGATTTGACACAGAAAAAAGCATCACTACAACTTGTTGGATGTAGATTACCATGTAAACAACAGAATTAATAGAGACAGAAGCTGAATAAAAAGGGGGATGTTAGTAGAGAGCCTTTTCAGAGACAGCATCTGAAAAGGCAGAGAAAAGAGGAGAAGAAGGCTGAAGAAAGAGAAGGCAGGTCTGGAGCTTGTCTCTCCCCCTCAGTCTGGGGAACCTGGAGGCTGCGTGATTCAGCGCTCTGCATATACATACACTGATTAGTCAGTGTTTTTGCATGCTCCATGTGCACTTGTCTTCAATGCATTGGTACTCCAACCACGTGGAAACACAGCATCGTGCCGGCTTTTCTCCCTTTTCTCTCTCAGCCAGCCTGTGGTCACTCATCACCATATGTCCAAACAGGTCATCTGGAGACATTTCACCACTGACTGGCTGTACTCATTATTCAGATTTTAGGTCACACTGAAATTCAGTTTATCAAAGCAGCATCAACTTAAAATTATAATATGAATATAGAGTTCATATTCTTTTATTTCTTTCTTAAGCATTTGATCACTTGTAATAACATAGGACAATCTTATCGATTGTCTTAACTGGTAGATGGTGTTAATTGAAGGATGGTGGATAGATCAACCTGTGAAAGAGGTTTTCATAATGAGGAGCATCTTTAAAAGCGCTTCAATGTGTTCTTAGAAAGAAATGGCATGAAATCTATAGAATTACAACAATACAACAACAGCAGTGGTATAAAGACAACTTCCAGAGGGGTTAACAACTTTATTTGGGACATATCAAATGTTTAAATGATTTTAAAGTGAGATATCACTGATATTTCTGTACTTGCACATTTACGCACTGACGACCACTGAAATTAATTTAGATAATGCTTCAAAAGAAATGCCAAAGTAAGTACGCATTACAAGATCGCTGGTTGTTGGTTAGACTTGCTTCAGGAAAGACTTAATGTTCATGTTTAGTGTTCAGTCTGCTGTGGATTTCTAGTTTTAAGTATAAAACATCTTTCACTTCAACTGCAAGGCTAATATTTATGGGCCTGAAGCACTATAATAATAATAATGATAATGATAATAATAATGATGATGATACATGCTATTTCTATACCATCTTTCTAAACCACAGTTACAAGGTATTTCATAGAACTTACAAAAAATAGCAACATGAAAACATTTCAAAATGCATAAAAAGAGAGGAAAAAAGACAAAATGACAACAGAAATCCTTAAGAAGACATTATAAAACATTGTGAACAAGCCAAGTGCCTTGTATAAAAGCAGATAAGTGGCGGATAAGAGTCAAACCTGAAACTGCGTGTGCATTAAAAGCTTAAGTTTTGATCTGGAACATAATTATTCTGTGACTTACGAACTGAAATGTAGTCTCACTATAAAAAATTACTGTATATGAGCCATTTCTGTTCACAGGTAGCTGATGTTGTTAGAGTTCATTAGTGCTGGATGTTAAAAAGTAATTTGTTACAGTAGAAAATTGCTGCCATTAAAAGGTAATTTGGAGGGTTAACAGCTTTTTGCATTACCAGAACACTTTGGTCGTATTTCCTCTGTCTCGTAACCAGCAATAAGCTTGTTAGTGTTGCTACGAGTGACAGCTTCAGCCATTGCTGTTGTGGGGCTGTAGCACTGGCACCATCTAATCCAGCCTTTCTAACAAGTCACTCTGTTATGTGTTACCACCAACAAGTTATTCATAGACAAATCACTGCCAGAAGAGATAATATGTTGTTGACACATTCGTGGCGGCAGCTACTGATTTTTGTTATTTCCTGTGGACCTGCCAATTATGGGCCTTTCTGTTTTGTCAGTAAGTAGTGATAAAGAGATGTTAGACTTTCTCACACCCAAATAGACAAAGAAACTCTTAAATAGTCTCTGCAGCAGTTCTATTCGTTGAAGGTTTGATGCTGTTTTATCACATCCCTAAAGAGGCTTTCTCGTCTCATAAATTAGACATCTTAGTGTGAAGATGAGCCTCCCAACTGTTTGCTTATTGCAATTTCTAGTCAGCTTCACATTCTTATCCTCCCGTCCTGCTTAGGTGTGTTTTAAAATGTTGGATTTGTTTCAGAAGAATGTTCAAATGTGAGTAATTAGCAGAAGTTAGATGGGGCGGGGTGGCTTTTTAAGATGTAGAGAGTGTTTGTATGAAAAGGTTACAAAGTTGGAATTTTTAAAAGCATGTTCTTTCAGCTTCGTGTTTGTTTTCATTTTAATTCTGTTAAAATATATATTGTATGTGTTTATATGTGTGCCTTTTGTGTTTTATTAATATTCAAACTTGGGCTCTGTGTCTCAGCATGCTGATGTTTGTGTTTGATTTCCAGTGTTTATGTTTATTATCAGCACTGCAGGCAACTCCTAATTTATAGACTTTGATCCCCAGAGAGCCAGAGAGTTCTAGTCAGCGTGGTATTCTTCATTAATGTGTTGTTAACAGGGAGATATCAGAAGAGATGTATAATGAAGTGCCTTCATTATTTTTCTGTGCTTTTTTTGTTTTCCACCGGTAGCGTTTGCATGGATTGCAGTAATCTAAAAGAACCACATGGGAAGGGTTAAGGGGGATCTATGCAGGGAGAGGTGAAAAGGATTCGGTCCACTCAGCCAATTCCACGTTTATGGCAGCAGCAGTGGCTGTGATACAGAGCTTATGGAAGCAATTAAATTACTTAGGCGAACTCTTCTGAGTCATGGCTCAGTCAAATCTGAAGACACCGTTAACGATTTACTGAGTCAGTGTGACTCACACTTTGCAAAGAAATGATCGTGTTCTGTGACTTTGTCGAATACACTTCGAATACACTGCAACTCATAAAAAACATATTTTCTGTAACTTGTCTATGAAGTTCCGTTCAGTTTCAGAGTAGTACAGTTTGTGCATCTTGCAGACAAGTACTACTAACAGCTAATTCAGTGTACTTTTACTTTGTACTGTATATACTGTACTGTATATACTATCCTGTATGTAAACAATTGTAAGGTAACAAAACTGGATTCAGGCGAGATTGGATTGGAAATTGGATTTAAGCTGTAAAAAAGATTGCAATTATAATTTGATATGGGGTTTTTTGTGGGTTTTTTTTACATTTTATTCTTTCTCACATATTTTGAGTTTTATTTGTAGTTGGTTTGTTTAACTTTTTCATAACATTGGTCATTTGTCTGTGTGTGAACCTGCAGTACTCTCTGTGCAACGAGCCTCTGATCGAGCTGTCCAATCCTGGAGCGAGTGGCTCAGTCTTCTACCTTACAAAGGATGATGAGTTCATCATCAAGACTGTGATGCACAAGGAGGCTGAATTCTTACAGAAATTGCTGCCTGGATACTACATGGTAAGCAGATTGTGTGCATGACAGCGTACCTAAAATGTATATAATTTTGTGCTCAAATGGGTGTGTCCCACCAAAGAGAAGTTCAAATGAACTGCCACAGCAGCTTTTCTTCCATGTTTTGGCAGTTATTATCTTATAATAATAATGTATACTTTATTGATCCCCGTGGGGAAATTCCTCTCTGCGTTTAACCCATTCACTCAGTGAAGCAGTGGGCAGCCACCAGTGCAGCGCCCGGGGAGCTGCGTGTGGGGGCGGTACCTAGCTCAGGGGTACCTCAGGGTAGCCGTTCAGTGGATTCGAACCCCCTACCTTCCGATCATGGGGCAACCGCTTTTACCTACTGAGCTATCCCTGCCCCTGCTCCTATTTATCTTATACACTTATTTATCTTATACCAGGCTTTAGTGCAGCCTCTATCTGAAACAAGCTATTTTAGCTCCCGTTTTTCTTTGTTTAAGGCCAGCTTCCTTTAAGGAAACGTTTATCTGATTGGCTACCCTTTTCTCACAGCTACAACTGACCATATCTGTTCTTAATGACATCATACAAGGCCAAGAGTAGAACGATTTGTCTTTAAATGAGTGTTTGGAGCAGTCTGAAACCTGACATTTTGGCACACAGGGATTACTTCTACATCTACTGACCTCATCATTTGAAATCTTGGCTATGTTCAACCACTGTAATAAGACATATATGGAAGAAAATAAGAAAGTCGTGAATAAATAATAGGTTTTATTTCATTTAAATAACAAATTCTATACCTATGTTTTTCTTTTCGTTATTTTTTTAAGCTCTCAGGTTTATGTAAGATCCTGAAAATGTTTCCTCCAAGCACGAACCTTCAAATAAAGCAGACTTAACAGCTTTTATCTTCTGTGACTGAAACCTCAGGCCATAGGGTTTCATAAGAGACTGGCCGGTGTTTTTCAGTAGCCGGATGTACTGTACTTAAGCCTAACAGAGCATGACTTCCACCAACAGTAGCCCATTCCCACCCCCTCCAAAACTTCACAGCCTCCTTCTGAAAGAAGCCAACCAGCAACAGCTCCATGTATGTCCATGCTACTAATCCAGCCTTACAGGTTCATAGCCCTCGCCCTTGTGTTTATTAATGCACCGACAGCTGCGGGCAAAGACCACTGCAGGAATTTGTTTAATCATTTAGGGAAGCTGAAGTCTCAGCACATTTACTGTGACCTTTTCCATTGTTTTGGTCGTGCTCTGAAAGATTATCACAGGTGTAATTGGTCTTAAGCGAGTGGTTTAACAAAAGCAGAGAGGCAAGAGAAAGGGGAGGGAGGTTTTACACACTCTCAAAAACACAACACAGGAAAGAAACAGTATGTGCGGATATTGAGAAGTAGCTTGAGTATTGTAGACTTATCTGTATTTTAAGCAAACACATAACAGACAGCGTGCAGGCAGTCATTGGTGGAGCTCCACGTCTTCAACAGCTGACTGGCTCATGATTGTGGGCTGGCTGAAGACTCTGGCTCTGGGCAGCATGCAGACCACAGTGATGTAACCGACTTCGTGCTACCACTTCTCTCCCTTCTGTTTATTCACCCTTCTATTATGTGGCTTGTCCTTCGTGTTTTAATGTCTTGTCACTCTCCAAAGAGAGCCTCCTGCTGCTGTTTCTCTCTCAGCGTGATTTATTTTCCTTGATTTCCCCCTCTCACTCTGTCTTTGTGTTTAAATCCTTCCTCTCGTTTTTCTTCTCCATCCCTCTCCTCTGCTCCTGTGCCTCACGTGTCTGTGTTGTTGGCTCGTCACTCCTCTGCACTCGTAACGCTGACAGAAGGGTTGTGTGTGGCTGAGGGCTGAGGATGCTCTTTCTCTCTGCGCTGTTTCACTCTCTCTCTCTTTCTCTCGTTTTGCTGCTCTTTGTAGAAGCTTTTCTCATCTGAAGGTCATTCACCAAGTACCTAGTCTTTTCAGCCACGTTTTTCTAGTCATCCTTCATCTCTCTGGAGTCTCTTCCTCTTTCTCTCTCCTCTTGCAGTCATTTTTACCCCTGAATGCTCTGTGTTACCACTATATGGAGCAGCACTCAGTTTCTCGCACTGCTCTCATCTTTCTAATGGGACTGAGCTGGCCCAAGTCCCAAGGTCAAAGGAGGTTTTTAACTGAGCAACCAGCCAAACTAAACTAATTTGTTTGGATTGATTCTTGAAATATTTGGCATAACCTGTGATACAGAGGAAAGTACTTCCTAAAGAACTTTTAAAAACGTCCTTGTGTGCCTTCATCTTGTTATTGCATTTGGCTTAGCCAAAAATGATCTAAAGTTCTTCGTGTCTTTTCATTTCTGTTCAGTGATAATAGTTTGACTGTGACTTTGCAGAAAACAAATCAAAAAAACAGTCAGATATGAATTCAGCCAGTTACCCCTTGTAGCCGGACTCCTCAGGCATCGCTGCTCTCCTTCCACAGCTGTTATTTTTAGATCGCTCTGTGTAAGTCCCCTTCTCATCAGTTGCATGTGAGCATCTGCAGTGCCCGCTGGATCTCCTCCAATGTATCAAAATAGTGATTCTTCAACTTGACTTACATTTCTGGGAAATGGAAGAATAGCAGGAAGCCAAATCTGGCAATCACAATGATTAGTAAACCAGAACTGTGTCAGAGTGGTTTCAGTTCCAGACTTTTCGATGTGTTGTTTATTGGCATACATGCTGAATATTCTCCCTCAGGTGCCTCAGTACATTACAAATTCACAGTGCATAACCTTGTAACTATTGGAAAAAAGAAAAAAGCAGCAAGAAACCACCTGGGTGTGCACACTGATGACTTTTACGCTGAAAACCCCTGTTTGGTCTTTAAGTCCTAGCCAGAGACCCAGCTCTCATGATGAGATATGTTCTTCAAGATGAGAGTCAAGTCAGTTTGATGCAATACATTCAGCTCAGTTCAGTTTTATTTATATAGCGCCAAATCACACAACAGTCACCTCAAGCCGGTTTATATTGTAAGGTAAAGACACTAAAATAATACAGAGAAAACCCCAGCGATCAGATGACCCACTATGAGCAAGTGCTTGGCAACAGTGGGAAGGAAAAACTCCCTTGTAAAAGGAAGAAACCTATAGCAGAACTAGGATGAGGTGCAGAAGGAGACAAACTTGAAGGGGAGCTCAGACACATTAACATTTGTTACGGATTTTAATTTTTATCTACAAACCCACAAAATTTCATGATTGCAGCTCATCTTATAACTGCTGTTGAGGCATGAATCCCAGACTGAGTATTAGTTTTTAGAGTCTTTTGTAGAACTGCAACCATTAATTATTTGCTTTATTTTTAATAAGTAAATCAAGTAAAACATGTAAACAAAATCACAACATAAAAATTCACATCATTGCACCGAGAATTATCAAAAACCTGTCAGTCATACTTTCATTCTGACTGTGTGCACAGGTGGCTCTGGTGGAGTATAAAAGGTTTTTGTTCTTAAAGTAAATTTAAAAGCTTAAATTGCGCTTTGATACGACTCTTTCCCGAGTCGTGCTTTTTAAGTATGATTACCTTCTCCGGTGGCTACAGAAATACAATCCCCAGTAACCACTTTCATATACATGACATAGCACTGTGAGAAAAACCTTCATTTCTGTTGGCTCTCTCTGTTATGTAATGGATCCTGGTGCGATCAGGTGGTGAATGTGTAACCTTAGCCAAAGTGTGTGTACACTGAGAATCATGTGTTGTTTGTCAGTTAACTGTTTGCGTAACATGTATCAGCTATCCTATTGCTCGTGTATGTTTAATTCCTTCACGTTCCCATGAGGAGAAAAATGCCTCTTTGTGTTCAGTGGCGTTCCTTTTTGTGCTGTTTTGAAGCTTTTATTTACACCGAAATGGATATCATTAATCAAAAGCAACAATTTCTGTTCCGGTGTCAGAAACACTGCCTGAGGTCATACAACTTCTAAAAGATATATTTTTTTGTTATATGTGAGCTAACTTTACCTCACACATATTGTATTTCGGCTCAATCCCTCACAGCGTCTCCTTATGGTGTAAAGTCCTGATTTTCTCCCTCTCTTCTCTTCTCATCTCCAGAACTTGAATCAGAACCCTCGCACTTTGCTGCCCAAGTTTTTCGGCCTCTACTGTGTCCAGTCAGGTGGCAAGAACATCCGTGTGGTTGTTATGAACAATGTCCTTCCCCGCGTGGTGCGCATGCACCTCAAGTACGACCTGAAGGGATCCACCTACAAGAGGCGAGCGTCCAAGAAGGAGAGGGAGAAGGCCAGGCCCACCTTCAAAGACCTGGACTTCATGCAAGACTTGCAGGATGGCTTGATGATGGACCAGGACACTTACAATGCCCTGACCAAGACCCTGCAGAGAGACTGCCTGGTGAGAAATATGAATATACAGCTAAATGCAAATACTAGTTTTACCTGATTTACTTATGTTATCTGTTGAGACAGACAGGAGGGGAGGACATGGTGAAGGTGGTTTGCTTATTGTGATGCAGGATCTATTAAATGGCTCATAAAGAGTAATGGTGGATGAAGAAGCATAGAGAAAGTCTTTAAAAGGAAGAGTGGGGAAGCCCATGATACTCATGGTGCCCTGATCAATAAAAGAGGA
Organism: Etia nguti; assembly: GCA_015106755.1. Classification (NCBI taxonomy): domain Eukaryota; kingdom Metazoa; phylum Chordata; class Actinopteri; order Cichliformes; family Cichlidae; genus Etia; species Etia nguti. The sequence continues at coordinate 104,964 of VUQG01024743.1, read as the reverse complement.
TGGATGAGAGTAGACAGGGGAGCTGGAACGGAAGAAAAACTTTTCTTGAGGTTATGATGTTTGGCATTCCCAGGACCCCTTTCTGTAAATTAGAGCTGTGTTACGAGTAAAAGGTTTAACGAGGTGTCTGGTCTGGTAGTTGGCTGGCTTTTTCTCTTGTAAATCACTGTCTCCTGTTTCCATTTACAGTACTCGGAAGGCAGTGTGTGTGTGCACTCACTGGCAGTCAAACACATTGTTTATCAGTGTGGGCATGCCGATGCACCACTCTGTCTTGTGTATAGCCTTAACATCTCCACGGTTATTGGTTTTATATCCCTCTTGGGGACATGTTAAAATAATTAAAAAAATAAAAGCTTTCAGTCAGGATTTAGAAGCTGCGTGTCTCTTAGGCGCTGCACACTGACAACTATCTTTGTCTGTCCTGTGCTCAGGTGCTGGAAAGCTTTAAGATCATGGACTACAGCCTGCTGCTTGGGGTCCACAACATCGACCAAGCGGAGAGGGAGAGGCAGATGGAGGGCTCCCAGGGTGACAGCGATGAGAAAAGGCCCGTGGCCCAGCAGAAGGCTCTGTACTCCACAGCCATGGAGTCCATCCAGGGGGGAGCTGCCTGCGGAGGGTCTATTGACACAGACGACACGTGAGTTTGGCCAGAGAGGAGAACAGCAGGGGATTTTGGCAAAAGAGACGAGTCATATCTGTCACCACTTGTATTTAAAAACACCGGGAGTGCATGTCTCCGACTTCCCGCATTTATATGAGCTAACAACGTGAAGGATAAATAACAACGTTAGAACTTATTCATCTATTTTTATCTCCTACTCTCCCTCGACCTCCTAAAGTTATTCTGCTTTCAATAGTTATGCTTCTTCTCTCTCTTCAGCTCTTTGTTGCCTTTTAGTGCTCACACTTGATGTGACACTTTAGGTCCTTCAAATAAAATTTAAACCATTTCAGTGCTTCAGTTTCAACTGCTTTCAGCCTAAAAAGATAAGTGCATTTTTTGGTGCTGCCTCTTAGAGCTTAATATACACAAAGACAGAGAAATTAAAAAGAAATTGAAGCAAGCCACGTGACTGTCAAGTGACTTTTGATGCAAACTTCAGATCTTGCCCGTAAAGCAATCAGCCGTTTTGTGTCAGAAGTCAAACTGTCCTTGAGTTCAGTGTAGATTAAAGGTTCAGCAGAGGCTAAAACCCTGCTGACCTGCTCATTAAAGTACCCTAATATTCTATAGTATTAGATCTAAGTAGAAAGAAACCAACATTTCCTGCCTTTATAGATAAATTCTCATAAGCCAAATTTCTGGTAGAAACATCATCTGACTTGGGAGAACAAAATCTCATTAAATCAGATTCTCTGTCACGAGTTTAAAAGGCACTGAAGGTACAGGGTATGAATGTATTCACATTGCACTGAAACACTATTGTTATGGCCTGTATTTGTATAGCCCTTATGACCCCAAAGCGCTTTACATTCAGTCATTCACTCACGCACTGGTGATGGCAAGCTACATTGTAGCCACAGCTGCCCTGGGGCGCACTGACAGAGGCGAGGCTGCCGGACACTGGCGCCACCGGGCCCTCTGACCACCACCAGTAGGCAACATGGGGTTAGTATCTTGCCAAGGATATTTGGCATGCAGCCTGGAGCAGCATGGGATCGAACCACCGACCTTCTGGTTAGTGGCTGACCTGCTCTGCCACCTGAGCTATAGTGGCAGAGCAGGTCTAAACTCATGGGATTATTTAGTCAAAGGTGAATGCTTGGATGTCTGCAGTTACCTGAATGAGCTGTAGGAGTAGCAGAAGACGGCAAAGATGAACCAGACCAGATGCTGTCATCCTCTTCTCCACAGCTGGGGTTCACATTTCTGTTCAGTTAAACCCAACTAAGAGTCGTACGGCTTTAAATCTAGATACATTTAATTTTAAAAAGTGTTGTAGTTTGATATTAAATATTATTTTATTTGCAAAGTACACATTCTAAAGCTGACTGATGATGATTTAAGAAAGAGAAAAATAAATTAAATTTAATTAAAAAAAAGCTGATTGATGGTTAAAGTTGTGACTATTAAGTCTATTTTAGTCCCTGTGGATAGGCTGATGGCTGGAGATTAATGGCACCCAAACCTGCCAAATTTCACTTTAGCTTCACTTCTCTTCTCCTTTTAGGATGGGCGGTATCCCCGCCATTAACGGAAAAGGAGAAAGGCTTCTTCTCTTCATCGGACTCATCGACATCTTGCAGTCTTACAGGTGATCATCTTAGAAATCAGCGAAACGTCTGTATGATGCTGACTTTAGATAGCTACATAAATAATGTGTACATGCTGTACACTACTGCCACAGTGTTTTTGCACTAAAACACCTTTAAGTTCATTAGGTTTATTCATGTTTGCCATTTCAACTTTGTTTTTGCAGGTTAATCAAGAAGCTGGAACACACGTGGAAGGCTTTGGTTCATGATGGGGTGAGTTTTATAGCTTTTGGGTTTCTTTCCTGAGCTTCGACATTGTAAGAGGTTTTATTGGCACAAAATGTCAATTCTCTGTCAGCTTACCTGTCTGTCTCATTATTTCTGCATCCACATAGCTAAACCTGTAAATGCACACCTATCCCAGATCTTCCACCCATCTTTCCTTTTATCCGGTTTTGCTTATTAAAGCTTTATTCAAAATAAGTCAATTACTATTTATTTTGAATACATAAAGAGAATTGCTTTTTTTAAATCTCACGCTGAACCACCCAAGTACAATTTAAAACTAGTTTTAAATTTTTTTTTAATTACATTTTTTGATTTACTACCAGTAAATCCTTGTGCTGGTATATACTACCAGTATATCTCTGTATGTCAACAATTAACGGGCCTCACAGTCTCTTCATCTTTGAATTCAGGTGTTTTCAGTCTGTTTGCAACAGGTGTATAAAATCGAACACTCAGCCATTTGTGAAGCAATGAATTCAAGCATTGTATTGTAATTTGGATGCCGCCACTTCAACAAGTCAGTCAATGAAATTTCTTCCATCCTGAATATTCCACAGCATACTTTAAGGAGTATTATTGCAAACTGGAAGCATTTAGGAACCACCGCAACAGTGTGGCAGACCCTATAGAGTTACAGGGCAGTGTCACAGAGTGGTGAAGTGCATAGAAGTCTCAAACATTCGGCTGATTCAATAACATTGATTCAATACAGAGCTAAAAAGCCTCCTCTGGCATTAACATCAGCACAAAAATTGTCCACAGGGAGCTTCATTTGGGCTGAGAAGCTCCTGTACTGTGTAGCTGACTTGTAGTTTTGTCCTTATAGTGTGTTTGTAGTCATTCTGAGATATTCACGCTACAGTTTAGTTTCACATGAACATTCAATAAATAGTTTGTGGTTTATTTTTGTGTTTGATTGTCTGTTTGTTGAATCTGATAGATTATCCCACATATACTGTAGACTTCACTTATGCAGACCATCCGGGTATGTCTTAGCCTTTAGCATACATCCCAAGAACGACACAATGGAGTTGCGTCTTCAGTCCACTCATATTATAAAAGTTTAGTAGCTCCGTAAATTACAACAGTAATCTGTTGTTTATTGTATGTAAAATGTTATTTATTAATTTATTTATAAAACCATGGGTGTATCTCTCCTCCACTACCACTACAATTACAATGTAACTCTGAGGAAAACACTGTCCGTTGCTCATTCTGAAAAATATGTGGGCCTTAAAACTGTAATGGCGTAGAAACACTTTATTATTAGCAAATTGCAACCACATTCATTTAAGTAGCGTTACTTCCATAAACAGAGCCATTAAGATCAGCAGCTGCCTCCCTCCAGCCTACACACAGTATTTTATATTTTGTTCTGCCAAGTCTGATTTTACAGGGAATCCGATACAGTGCATCACTTGCTGACTTAAACTCAGAAAGATTTACAGCACAAAACAGAAAGTCAGTCCCATCAATCTCCCCACCTCCTTTCTTTACTCCAAGCTCCCACTCCGAAACACCCTCACAAGCGAGACGTGTGGGAGAGCAAACAGCGTCCTGTTCGTCACTGCTGACGACAATGGATCCTCAGCACGACCTCCGTGCCACACACAGCTGCTCAGTGCATTCAAGGACATTACATATTGAGCAACAGTGATGCTGAAACAAAAAATGCTAATAACTGAGATGCTCTCTCTTCGGTGCTTCCTCCACCCCTACTGTCCTCTGTCTCAAACCAAACACCAAGTGTCATCTGTCAGTCTCCCGGTGTTGTGTTATCTCTGTCTGCTGAAACATAAATAATAAAGAGTTGCGTCTGTAGCCTCGTCTGACTGTGTTTCTGCGTGTCTGTAGCAGGTGTCGTTCACTCGTGTGGTTTGTCCCAGAGAGAAGAATTACTGAAATGGGTCACTGAAGAACTCACAGACAGTTTTAATCTACTGCGAGCACCAGTTTGATCATTTTATTCATGCACCATTTGTCTCATTAATCTCTCTGTCTCTCCCTCAGGACACTGTATCGGTCCATCGGCCAGGATTCTATGCGGACAGATTCTTGAAGTTCATGAGCACCACAGTTTTCAAGAAGAGCTCCTGTGAGTTTCATTTACATCAAGAAATTGCCATAGGTAGAGAGAAGGAGAGGGCCACACACCAGGGTTTTGTCGCTTTTAATGTCGAGTCTTGATCAGATACAGCAGCTGAAAGATTTTTTAGGTCATCCCATGTTAGGAAAATACATCTGTTTGATCTTTCTTTGCTATTATTTTCACTGCTTTTAAGCATTTTGTACACAGGGGTATGTATATGAGATTTTTAGCCTTGGTTAGCTAAGGATAGATTTAAGCAGAGGGGGTTGTTAATCAGTTCCAGCTGCTTTGGTGTTAAAAAAAATTAAAAGCAGGTGTACTGGAGGGGTAACAATGAGACGACCCCAAAACAGGATCGGTTTTACAGGTGGAGGCCCCTGACATTTTATGCCCCCTTCATCTTTTCTGACTGTTTCTGACTCTTGGGCCTGGGAGCCCTGTGCTCACTGCCCGGCAATGTGGAGCCTCATTGGCATTTGCCATTGAATGCCAGAAAATGGCAGGTCCACCCCTGGCATCCTGTGCTTTTCACAGATGAGAGCAGGTTCACCCTGAGCACATGTGACAGACGTGAAAGGGTCTGCAGAAGCCGTGGTGGGTCGGTGATGGTCTGGGGAGGCATGTCCATGGAGGGAGATCCGTGATCCATGAGATCTGAGGAACTCTCCGTGGACACCATCCGTCACCTCATTAGGAGCATACCCTAACACTGTCAGGCACGCATATAAGCACTTGAGGTCCATACAAACTACTGAGTACTATTCTGAGTTGCTGCTAGGAAATTTCACCAAAATGGACTGCTTCATTTTTTTCACTTTGATTTTTGAGGTGTCTTTGAATTCAGCCCTATGTAGATTGATACATTTCATTTCCATCATAGAATGTGGCAACATTACCCAGTGCCTATCAGTATAGATATACAGCAAGAATCTTTACCCAACTGAAATATGATGTGCTTACAAAGTTTTCCTTTAATTTTTTTTTAACAGTGTACATTCATTTATATATGTTCAGAAATGGTGTATGTAGTCACGATGTTTACTTGAAATCCCAATTTCCTGTTTCCACTCCAACCAAACAAATTCCTAACCTAAAAACAAAGTGATTGTCTCAGGAATTAAAAGGGAAAATAAAGAAACAATATAATGGTCACTAAAAACAAACACAGAATAGGTTCCCCAAAAGGCCTTTAAAAAGTAAAAATTCATTTCAGACTTTTTTAAAAATATATAGGGCCAATTCACAAAAAACTACCACCTAAAGGCTCTTTATACTGTAAGCTTAATACCCCAAACTATTAGCCCTCAACACAAAACACGTTTTATACTGGAAAATAAAAGCCTTATTGTAAATTATCCCTCAGCTTTGAAGTCATCTCCGTCAAAGAAGGGTCGTGTGTCCTTGACGGTGCCCAAGTGTGGCGGTCCTGGTGCAGCTTGGTCAGCCAGCCAGCTGCCCTCTGAGAGAGATGAGAATATCTACGACCTGAGAGGAGCTCGCAGCTTCCCAACGCTGGAGGACGAGGGTAAATACACTGCATGCTGTGTGTTTTGATAAAATTAACAAAGATGGAACACGGTATATAGTTTTACAACAGCATATTCCATCCGTCCATCCTTTTTCTACCATGTATACGTGGCTGGGTTGTGGGGCAGTAGCCTAAGCAGAGAAGCCCAAACCTCACTCTCCCCGAAAAACCTCCTTCGACTCATCCGGGGGAACACTGAGGTATTCCCAGGCTAGCTGACAGATATAATTTCTCCAGCGTGTCCTGTGTTTGCCCTGGAGCCTCCTCACGGTAGAACATGCCCAGAACACCGCGCCCAGGAGGCATCCAAGGAGGAAAATGCCCAAAAAAAAAAAAAAGAGAAATTGCTGACAGGTACCAGCTCTCTCCAAGATAAACTGTAATGACTGTACCTGTGCCTGTCTGCCAGGGAGACCAGATCTTCTTCCATGTACTCCTCCATCATTTGAGGAGGCCACCACAGCATCAATTGCCACCACACTCTCCTCCACCACCTCTTTGTCCATTCCTGAGAGATCTCCCTCTGACACGGCCGAACACCCCCGCTACAGGTACTAACACACACACATTCATCTTTTAAAACATTTATATATCAGATGGTCACAGGGAATCCATCTGTTCACTGCCATTTTAATTATACATGAGCTTATAAATATTAAAGTTCATATATGGGACAGTTGACTCTGTAATTAATGGCTTTGTTATGCTTTAGTCTGAAATATAACTGGTTTTATTTCCAAACTCTTATTTCTTAAACTTAAACTTAATGTTATATTGTCAGAATTCACCAGTGTGAGCCTTACTGCATGTTGCTTTTACTGACTGTGTTTCCTCTGTCTTCAGGAGGCACACCCAATCACTGAGCCATGATGGGAGGTGAGTCCGAATCCCAAGTCACGAAATGTATTAGGCAGGATTAGCTCAGCTGGTTTCACACACACTCACTAGCTGTATGTTTTCACAGCATTAAACACTTCTGGGTGTGGTGGGCGGGTGGCAGAGAAAGTCTGATGTCAGTGGGTTTATGACTAGGCCCATTTTTCCTCCTCGTGTGTGTGTTTTGGCGTTTCATTTCCTTTGTGTGTTTTTCTTTTTATATGAGGCTGCTTGTGTTTTCAGGACCCAGGAGGAGCTGCGTGTGCGTGAGGAGGATCAGCAGACCATCACAGTGGAGGTGGAGCTGAAGAGACACGACAGTGAGCCCACCATCTCTGTTCCTCAGCCCTCGCCTGAAATCAGGTAGTCCAACAACACAAGGATAAACACTATGTAAACACTTGAGTAACGTCTCAAGTCATCCTCAAACTTAGACTTAAAATTTGAGGTTGGAGAGATGAATGAACTTATTGTCAGTTTATTTACATGAACAAAACATCAGAAACACACGTGTAACCTGTGTATTCACGTAACACTCGGTTTAATTAAATATCTTAAACCTGTGCCGGCATCGACTTTTGCATCGTTGGTCAACCAGCTGCAAATCATCTTTAAGATTTTTCAGTCGGTACCAGGGACCTTTGGAGGAACTTTTGGAGGCACGCTTTACACCACAGAGGTGCTAAAGGGAAAAGGGGGAAAAATGTCATTTACGTGACTCTGAACATGGCATGGTTGTTGGTGCTGGGATTTTCCCACACAAACATCTCTAGGGTTTGCAGAGAATGGTCCAAAAAAGGGTTGCTTAGTTCTAACTGAGCATCGTTTATATACCAAAGTTTACTTTTGTATTCTTGCTGGCCATGTCCATCTCTATATGACCACAATGTAACCATCTTCTGATGGCTGCTTCAAGCAGGATAACGCATCATGTCACAAAAATCATGTCGAACCGGTTTCTTGAACATGTACTGTACTCAAATAGACTCCACGGATAACATATTTTGATGTGGTGAAATGGGAGCCCTAGGAAGGCGTACCTAACAATGTGGCCTTTAAGTATGTTTACAGGTTTTTATTCTATCCGCACTGGTTTATCCATCACATACACACATTAATAGATGCATTGGGGTTCATTTAGAGTTCGGTGTCTTGCCCATGGACACATGCAAACTAGTGCAGCTTAGGGTTCATTATTTCATGGTTCCCATCTTTATTTTATCTGTCGGCCTCACCCAAAGTTAGGGGGCGGGGCGAACCAATGCTTTGGTCTAAATTATATTCTTTAAGCAAGCGTTTCTCAGTATCTGCACACAGAGTATTTGCATACTTTTAAAAAAATATCCTCATTTAAAATAGATAAAAAAGATGTAATACATCTGCGTCATGGCATGCTGCCATATTAGTCCCAAAAAATGCTTAATGATGAATATTTTCCACCATGCACAAAACAGACCATTATGAATAAAAGTAACAAAGTCACTGCCTCTGTCCTTTTCACTGTAAATGATAGAAAGACGTGATAGAAAGAGGCAGCTCTTATCATACATGTGACCCAAATATGGAACGAGCTAGAACGACTCTCCTCTATTACCGCAATACATCGACAGCATATGACTCAGTTTGACACCATACTATAAATAACCTGCTGCCAGTGTCTCAGCAGGACTTAGCCAGCTGTTAGGTAAACACACCTCACCTGTCTCTCACACACACACACACACACACACACACACACACACACACACACACACAGTGTGTAGCATGGAACACAGAGAAACACTGAAAGCAGCTTAACCCATTTGTTCATTGAGTTCAGGGTTCTCTTGTTATGGGGAAATAAATGCTGCAGGTGATTTTGGGGCATGCATCTATAGTAATTAGGTTATGAGAGAGTGCCCACATGCATAAATTAGTACATAACGAGTGTTTATCTCCTGTTTTTTAAATGGGAACATGGGGCAGACACTAGGTCAAAAAAAACCCCAAACATGGAGAAAACAATCAGAAAAAGTAGGGTAGTGGGTCAGGAAGCTTTCACGCCTGAGGCTACCGCCCATAAAGCTGCGATTACCCGACACTTTGTATATTTTAACATTTTTCTGATTAACTAGATTGGATTGCAGGTTAGTTTTAATTTCAAGGTGAAACAAAGAGAGTTAGAGCAACACTTTATGCATCTCTGGATTTTGCAAACAAAATGTAAAAAACGTTCATTTTTACAGACTTAAACAGACATAATGTAAACACCCTTGGAGTTTTCCTGGAGTCAGGTCAGTGGGGATTGGGGTGTGGTTGCCGAGGGAAGCCAACTGAATAATTGGGTTTGATGGTGAGAAGGCAGCGGCTAGACATAAGGCCTTGGGGTCTGGAAAGAGCTGGCGGGGAGGAAGGAAGGAAGGGGTGGCGAGAGCAGCCGAGACAGTGATAGGCGAATGGATTAACCGTCTCAACGCTCCTCTGAGCTGCTTCTAACGCACCTGCAGCTTTGGAAATGGGTTGGATGGAGGTGAGAAGGCTGACATGAAGTGGAGAAATTGGATATTTAATTAGAAGATGAAAAGAAAAGATAAATATAAGGAGCGATTTGTGAAGATGGCTGGCAGAAAAAACAGTGTAGTGAAAAAATTTGTGTAAAAAAAAATAAAAAGAAAGAGGAGGGGTGAAATGGGCTGAGACGAACTGAGTAAAGGAGCATCTTTTTGCATGGCAACAACCATCCTGTCCCCCCTCGTTTGTTCAGCCATTGAGTTCTTCTCTTGGAGATGCCAAGTCTCCTTTTTTTGCTTGATTGGCCAGCTTCCGGGCTTTTCCTCTGGTGGAGCTAAGCTCAAACACAGAAGCTGAGAAAGCAATGTGGATGTGCCTAAATCCTTCCTAATAGTCGATGATCTGGCCAGGAACAATAAAGGATTGTGGCAACACACAGCCAGCTGGCAAATCTTTAAGCTTAAGCATCTAAACCACAAACACCCCCACCACACATATACGCACAGCTGTTGAATTTTCTCTAATAGCTTGGTCCCACTCTTCTGCCCTGCTGCTGGAAAGTGGCTTATGGCAAGTGACCCAATTAATGGCTCTTAACGGTTGTGGGTCTGTGCGTAGGTGGATGTGCAGGCAGATTTGTTTCTGTTCTTCTTAAAATACATTAATACATAAGGAGGGGCATTTGCGGTGAGCTGAGGTGAAATGAACAGGTAAGACAGGATGCAACATTTTCATAAAAACAAGAAACTGTTCGCTGTACTTTGACTGCATAGTTACGCTCTTCTTCAAACAAAGTAATCCAGTTATGCGTGTCTGCATACATTGGTATAAAAGAACTATTAATAGATAATTTAATCCTGCCAATTGGAGACCCTCTGCCTACATTAATTTTCTAAAAATCCAACATTCGTTTTTTCCACAGTGACGTTCAGGAAGTTGGCGGCGCAGAGGCTCTAGACGGCGCCGCAGCAGAACCTTCAGGCTCTTCGTCAGCACCCGAGGCTGCCTCGTCCACCTCCTCATCTGCCCTAGCTGCTTCCTCCTCCCCGGGGCCACCCGAGGAGGCCACATCCAGCCCAAAGGAGGCGGTGGTGGTGGAAGCAGACAGGGCCAGCCAGGTGTCCGGCTCAGGATGCACCAGTCAGGCTTCGGTTGATGACGACGACGATGTGCCAATCACAGATATCTACTTTGTAAGTACAAACATACCCTCGGACATGTGCAACAAACACAAAGCAGCAGCAGCAGCTTTCATCACTTCTCTTATTTTTCAGTTTGGCTTTGTTTTTTTAGCCATCACATCATCACGTATATCCAGTCAGGGTCAGTGTATCTTAACTGAATAGACTGAGTTGTATCCTACATCCTACAGATGCGCTAACACATGGACCACAGGAAAGGAGTGGAGGATCAGGCTGGTATGGGAAAAAGAGTGTGCGGAGCTCTTGTTTGCAGTGTGTGGTGCTTTCAGCTAATTGAAATGTTTTGGGAAACATTTTGCTTTCTTGCTGGAGGCAAGGGATAAGACTGATACCCGTTATCCTGTTTTTAATGATCGGCTTATTCTGTTGGCAGGTAGATTAGTGTTTAGATGTAAGAGTCGAGTCAGTCTTCTCATCTACCTCTTAGCAAGAGGCATATTTCTCAAAATGTTTTCTTTAAACACAGGTGTGCACTTTGGTTTGGAGTGTTTGCTGTGTGATATAAGAATGTATATCTTCACTTTGTTGCTCCTGTCTCAAATGATCTCGAGCCAACCTTCAGACACACACACACACACTTACAGGATTTTTCTGAATAACATTTAAAGCTTTTTTTTTTCCATTTGCATCTGCTCAGTCTCAGTACTGTCAGATAGTATTGTGCCAGCAGGCCTAAGTGTACCCAAAACCGTAGCTATAAATGAATGTATGAGCATCGGGTGAAGGATGGAGAGCGGAGCTAGTGATCACAGTTACTGATAGAAATGTTCTCACTTGGATTGTCAGGAATTAAACACCTTCTAATGTGGCTTTGAGAAACTTTAATGACCAACAGGTTAGTCTGTGAGCTCCCTCAGTAATTTAACAGCCCTCTCATCTAACCGGCTGTGGCTGACGCCCATTAAAGGTTCAAAAGCAGGAGATCCTCTCTCTGTGCACAGCAGCAGGGGGTCTGTAGCACTGTGTGACAAAAAGTGACACCACACACATCCTGAAGTGTAACTACAAAGAAGCATGCCACAGGCAGAGCGCTCAGAAGAGACTTCATGGAGTGGCAAAGAGCTTTTTGTTCTATTAGCTGCTGATGAAATGCCAACAACACAAACTACAGTATAAAAGAAATACAGGCAAGTATGTTTAGACTGGATTTGTACCACAATACTCAGTTTAGCCTTTCGTCTTTTTGTGCTCTCCCCTCGCTCCAAAGTCCCACATAAATTGGGTTTCTGCATGATTGCCCAAACTGCTTGCTCCAATCTTCAACACTTCAGGTGCTGCTCCAGTTCATTCACACATGAAGAGCAAGAGTTATGTTCCTGAAATTATTTCTCAGAAGTTTCAAATGAAATTCTTAACATGCTAAAATCTGGAGCAGTGTTTAAATGTCTAATGTCTAAAATGAAAGATCAATTTCATGCATAGCTGCTGCTCGTAGTGCACATTAAGGTCTGTTAGGACTGCAGAAGAGATCAGTACGTCACTCCTATAAACAATATCTCTTTAATCTGACTTTCTGCACATTTTGGAAAAGTTTTTTGCTAGAGAAAATCAATATGAATTAGATTTCAGTCCTTGTGAGATTTGTTCCGCCATTTCTGCACGGAGGAGTGAATTGTGATGCATAAAAACCCCAGTTCATCATCCCAAGACCCTGTTTAATAGTCTATCAAGCTGCTGGAACACTTTAATGGTTTTAAATTGTAGATTTTCTACAGATGGAAATGGAATATGTCTGAATTTTGAGGAGTTGTCAGCATTTGAGGTTGTGTATTTCCCCATTAAAAAACAGCACATTGTGTAGCTGTGAGACTGAAAAGAAGAGATTGATTGGGAGTTTAGTTTTTATGATTCACATCCATACTCACATTCATATGTTCGTTTCTCTTCTTTTGCCCACTCTCATTTCTGTTGCCTCTCATGTCCACCCCATTTACCGTTAAACCTCCTCACTCAAACGTTCAGTTTTTTGCCATTCCCTTTCCACCTCACGTCGTTTGTTTACTCCCTCCATGCCCTCTCTCTTCTTTTGCATGTTCTCATTACTGTGATTTTCTTCAGAAGCCATAATGAAAGTGGCGAGATGGTGGTGTTGTATGCAAGCGGGAAATGAAAACAGAGGCGGCTGCCAAACACGTGAATCTGGCTGTCACCACCGACTTATCCAGTGTATCCGTGCCTTTTCCATTTTCACCCCAGCATGCTTCCTTTTTTTTATTTTAAGTTTTCCTCCTCGCCCCCCTGTCCCTCTCCACCATATTTTCAGCTTTTCATCTGTCTTTGTTTGTCCATCTGTCATGTACCTCTGCTGTTGTCAGTTTCCTGATGGGAGGACCTGGGTGGTCTCTCCTTTCCGACAAAGGAGGAAATGCCAGTCTGGTCGGCCAGTAAGTGAGATATGAGTTAGACAGCAGTGGCCTTGTAACGGGTAGAGGTTCCTGTTGTCAGGCTATATTTGATTGCAGTGTTGAGAGGAAACAAGGTTTTTTGGATTGTTGTCAATCTTGTGATTTATCAGCTGATTGTGTTGTTTTGTGATCATGTTGAAACTAAAGAACAAAACCTGTTCTCAGCAGGTTAAAAAAAGTGACAGGAAGCTTCTTATTTGACAGTTTCTTTAATATTCATCTTCTTTTAAATATTTGTTTCCTCACTCACTGACAGCTTGTCTCATTTCTCTTTGCACCTGTGTAGTTAGTGTGTTTAATGCAATGTGCTGAGCTTTGTGTGTGTGTGTAAATATACATGTGCAAGCGTGTGAGTGTATGACATCCACCTCCATCCCTGTTACCTATTACCTATTACCGTGTTGCAGCGGCTTCCCTATCTTAGAGGGCTGGTACCCTGAGAATGATAATGGCGAGACTTTTTAGAGACCCTAAACAACACTGAGTTCAAATGAAGAACAACACATAAAACAAAAAGCATGTTTGCTTGTTGGAAAAGGGGAAAAAGACATCTTGTTCCCTTGCTTTTCTTTGATGAGGATGCTTTCTGTGTCTGTGTCTGACTGTCCTGGCATCCTGGCTACCCCCCCCCCCCCCCCCCCTCTCCCCCTCCCCCCCC
>VUQG01024743.1:59791-89859 GCA_015106755.1 Etia nguti | reverse complement strand
TATATCTTATTCATCTGTTCCTCTGTCTCTCTTGCTGCTTTGAGCATGTATATGACAAAAGAATTTCCCTCGGGATAAATAAAGTTATTCTTATCTTATCTTATCTTATCTCAATAAACACCCCCCCCCCCCAAAAAAAAAAAAAAAAAAAAAAAAAAAACAATTTTTAAAAAAAAAAAAAAAAAGGCAGAAAAGAAGTTGAGAATGAAAAAACAAAAATCAACAGCTCATACGACGCAGAGCTCCACTTTCTTATTGTACACATAAGATGTCAGTATAATTTGTCCAATTAGACTCCATCAGTGTGACATCATCGTATGACTAGAGTCATGTGACCAAAAATGCAGCATCATTGTCTAATGAAGCGCAGCAACGCTCAAGTGACCGATTTTTACCCCATCAGCTGCACATAAAGCCTCAGTCAACCCAGAGCCTAAAGACCAGTCAGCAAACAGTCGCTAGGGAAAATTCAGCTCAGTTGAATTCAGTTTATTTATATAGCGCCAAATCACAACAACAGTCACCTCAAGGAGCCAAAAAAGTTTATCCCCAATCAGTTGGTGAGGGGTTGCTGAAGGTTGCTAGCACTAAGTGAAATACAGCGTTGCACTGAAAACCATTGTGTGATTGCGTTGATCGTTAGCAGATTGCAGCAATCACCTGTAGTTTGCATTGAAGACGCCGGCCTGTGTGGAAACACTCGCCAACTGCTCGCCGAGTGGTCGTGAAACTGTGAAAAGTGCGATGCAAGACAGAAATGGAGACTGTTTGCTGTCAAAGTTGCACATTTTGAAACATTTTGTTCGTAGCAATACGACACGACTTTTAAACTGAAGGCAAACATTCTCCGTTTCTCGTTTGGATCTCATTTTTTCAAGTTTCACTAGTGTTCAGCTTGCAATTTGCATGCAAGTCAGCGTCTCCAATGCAAACTATGGGCAACCATGGCAATCTACTACCAACCACAGCAATAACAAGGGGGTTTTCAGTGCAGCTTCCTCTTCGCCGCAGATTTCACCTTCCAGCAGCCAGTCACCAACCGGTCAACTAATGGACAAGTTTTCCTAGCAACCGGAAGAAAAAACTATGTATATATATTTTTTTAAAGTCATAATTATCCAGAAAGGTTATGTTATTGGTAAAACAAAAAAAAACAACAAAAAAAACGGCTGTTTTAAACTTTAAATCTCGTACAACAGCTGGTGAGGAACATGAGCTAAAGTGTAGAAAGTGTTCATAGTTTGATTGGGATTGTTTAGACAGTCCAGGTAAGAAAGTGTGGTTTCTAGAAGATACAAAAAATATTTACTATATGTGGGATTATTGGTGGAAAAATCAGACTAATCAGACTGCCGTAGCCTGTAAAAAGTGTTTTCTATTTTTTTTTTTTTTATACCTTCCTTTACCTGCTATTAAGGAACTCTGCCTGAGCTCACTGTCCTGGCTTCCTGTTTGCTTTTCATCTGTAGCTACACTTTGATTTGATGGCTCGGTGTTTATTTATCATTTCCAAGTAATTAATGAGAGTATACAGGCTGTGCACCCAGGGGGGAATGAAACATTTGCACTCTTCTGAATGCATTAACTCAGTCTGTCTGTCTCCCACAGTAAATCCTGTTTTCTGGCAGACAGGAGTGAACGTCTCAACGGAGAGGACTCATCAGTCTGAAGTCCAGACCTCAGTGGCAGCAGCGCGATCTCTGTCTGAACCAGGATTTAAAAACATGCATACAGAAATACACTGAGAGGAAAAAGTGACTGGAGTACCAGAGGGAGAAAAAAAAAACCCTGACAGTGATGATATCACTGGTTTGCAACCATCCCTGCCTTTCGCCCTTTGACAAATGAAATTTATTACATCAGTTTAATAAATAAGTGTATGTGTGACATAGTGCGCATAAGGCTGTATGTAGTCTTGTATGTTTGACACACCCAAAAGACCAAAATAACCTACTTTTCGTTCTGTTTCACACTAACACAGCCCTCCAACCGACTCTTTCCCGACGAATCTCTGAAAGTCATTTTTATTCGTGATATCCTTAATGTTGCAAAGCAGATTTCTCTACATTTTTGAACCTTTATTATTTAAGTTCACACATACTAGCTAGCAGTCATCTCCCCTGCCACTGCTGGCAGATTGCTGGGTTCTGTGATCAAACAAAACCAAGAGCAGCTCATTAAAACATTGCTCCATGACTCAAATACGGGTTAAAAAAATGCTAAATTGAGTGGATGCTCCTTATAGAAATGTACCTGTAAGTTTAAAAGTAGTAAAGTTTTCCATTTTTAAGCAGCTGTTCATCTTTTGTAGCGACGCTTTAATGAAGCTATATTAATGCTACTAGTGCCTTCGGTTCTCAATAAAGAAAATGAATGGCACATCCAGAACTAGGAGCATATAAAGTCGTTTCTCCCAGTAAGGAAACCCAATTTGAGGAAAAATGAAATTAAACTCGTTAATCTCAAAATTATCTCCAATGCAATTACTTCAGACTGCAACATATCAGTCATCATGTGACTCTGCTGGGTGCCGTGTTTTCAACCAGTTTGAAGGAAAACTCCAGCTCAATGGTAGTAATTGCTGCCAGTATGGTGCCCATTTCCACTACACTGCTGGTGTTGAAGTTAATTAGCTGTGTCTGCTTTTCCATGATATTCTTACCAGAGGTCATCATCACAAAATTCAGAACAGTTTGATGCTAAAAGATTTTTACAAAACCAAGTGTGCAAAGTACATCTTACTAGGCAGCCACCATAGCCTAACATAACTCAGATAAATAGGGCTTTTTCTTTTTTTTTCTCGAGTCAGTGGATTACTCTTCTGTATCCCGTGATGTTGGAGGGCTCTGTCTGTGCTCACAGAACAGGAGTTACAGTGAAAACCACTTTGAGCCAATCAAAGCAGAACATCCAGACATCTCTGTCGTCCTTTCTAGTAGTGAAAATATGCAGTTTAACTTTTTTTTTTCTTTTTTTTTTAAAAACATATTCATTTACAGCATTATTAAAACTTAAATCCTGTTGTTACATTTTCATTTCTAAACTTTTCTTCAGCTGTTTTTACTACTGTGAACTTTTATTTATTTGTCTGTTTGTATTTGATTGTAATATTCACGGCTGGTACTTTTCACTCACAGTTTTTTTTTTAATCTATTTGCATCCAAAGACTTTTAGTTTTTGTTTTGATCATTTTCTTCACTGCGGTATTTTGCAGTATTTTGTTCTCTTTTTCATGTGTTGTCTAGTTCAGTGTTGTTTTTCACTACACCACATCTTGTGTTCCAATAGCTGAGGATGATGACTCTTGCCTTCAAAATAGAAGGCGTCAATTACAACACTAAGGCAGCAGACATTGTCATTACAGTAATTTTCACGTCTACACAATGTCTTCCAGTGTTGCCCTACTTTCGGACCGACGCACAGGGATCCTTTGTAACAGTAGAATCAGCATATCAGTGACATTTTCTACATCTCCTCCTCACGTCAAGAAATCGGGGAATATTTCCAGTGTTTGTAGATGTAGAGCACCAGTTGTAGTGTTTGCGGTCGATATCGTAGCTGTTACCTGTATATTCCAGTGAACGCAGTGCGTGTTGGCTTGGTGAGACACAGCGGTTTGTGAATGGGTTGAATGTTGTTTGCACTCATTAAAAGGACCTGAAGATGAACTAGTGGTAGAGGCCAAATAAACACTCGTCACGTTATCCAGAAGTCATATTTTCCAGTTTTTAGATAAGAGTCTCTGCTCACACATGCTGATATTTGGACAGTATTTATTTTAGGATTGTGTGTTTGCGTGCGTGCGCGCATGTGTCTGTGACATCAATCACAGTCATTGTACATTTAGTGTTTACTGTAGTCTCTCTGTGGCTGACATCTTAAAACTTACATCTTAAAGACTTAAAGATTTGGGTTTTGTTTTGTTTTTTAAACTAACTACAGGCAGTTTCTTCGGTTTGTTGGTACCTTTCTATGTGTGTTTGTGTGTAAGGGAGGACACATCAATGTCAGATGTTGTAAAATAAGAATCGGTTTGTTCTCATGATGTGCAGTGGCCAGTTGTAATCAGTTTGCTGTTGTTCATCAGATGAAGACCATAGCAGCAATATTTTGTACAGTTTAGCTTTTACGTTAATTGCCTTATTAAGAAATTTTACATGTAGGTCTGTTGTTTATATTTCTTTTTCCACTTGTGCTGTAATGTTTATTTTTCTTTCTCATAGTTGTGCTCCTGAGAATGTGTACATAAAACTATAAATACATATATAAAGATATACAAATATATTTTCCATTTGAATCGGGAAAATATTATTTTTATTTGGTTTCATTTTTGCTGCTGGGCAAGAAATTATTGCAATCTACATGATTTTACTGTACCATATTCTTCGGTGTGTTTATTGAGATGCAGCTGCTGTATATTTATGGTTTGCAAACCACAGCTGTGTCTTTGTATGATATCCAAAACAGAAAGATTTGTGGGGTTTAATGTACATGCAGATCAATAGGGATTCTTCCAACTGTTCAGCTGTGTTGTGTGTGTTTTCAAATCCCTGTGTGCCCTCATCCAATAGGGAGAGTCCTTTACAGAGACATAGCATGATTTCAAAATGAATATGCATATCAGAAATGTGTATTTATGTATATCTGTGTAAATTCATCTATTTATACATGAGGATAAATAGATGGCTGTGTGTGCGTGTGTTTGGACTCAATCAGAATGAATACGAAATAAAGCAGTTCTATGAATTGTTGTCCATAGAGATGATGTGTTTTTGTTGGTTCTTTGTTGGGTGGTTCTTCTTTTGGCGGCTCCGTTTAGGGGTCACTACAGTGGATCATCTGCCTCCATCTCACCATATCCCTAGCATCCACCTCTGTTCTGTAACACCAACCCTCTACATGTCCTCCTTCATCCATGAAGCTTCTCTGAGGTCTTCCTATTTTCCTCCTGCCCGTCAGCTCCATATTCAACATCCTTCATCCAATATGTCCACTATTGCACATGTCCGAACCATCTCAGCCTCGTCTCTCTAACTTTGTCTCCAAACACCTCAACCTGAGCTGTTCCTCTGATCTAACTTCTAATCTTGTCCATCCTGGTCCCTCCCAATAAAAATCGTAACATTTTTAGCTCTACCATCTCTGACACGGCCTCCTGTCTTTTGTCAGTGTCACCATCTCCAAACCATCATCGCAGGTCTCACTACCATCTTGTAAACCTTCTCTTTCACTCTAGCTGCTATCCTTCTGTCACAAAAGAATCCTGACACTCATCTCCACCCTGCCTGCACTCTCTTCTTCACTTCTCTGCTTTGGATGATTGACCCCAGGTATTTAAACTCAACTATCTACACTACCTCTACTCCTTGCATCTTCACTGTTACACCCATCTCCCTCATTTGCATTTATTCGGTCTTGCTTCTACTGCCTTTCATTCCTCTTCACAGCAAACATCCACCCTTCCTGACTCTCTTCCACCCGCTTTCTACTCTCACAGTCATCTACGAACATCATCGTCCACAGAAACTCTTGCCTGACCTCATCTGTCAACTTTTCCATTGCCACCACAAACAGGAAGGGGCTCAGAGCTGATCCCTGAAGTAATCCCACCCCCACCTGGAACCCATCTGTCACTCCTACCGTGCACCTCACCATTCCCTGCATTTGCTTCTCTGACACTCCTGGCAAAATAATCATGTGACATGGAAATGAAAATTTTAACATGGCCACTGGAGAAACTTCTTACAACATAAACCTCTACTTCTGACTCCACAAATCATTAGTAAGTAATTAAGTACTTCAGACTTAAGGAGTCAAAAACATTTTAATTTTTGGGTCACGTGCTGCCCAATTTGATCTCCACGTAACTTTTATCTTAACCTATTTTAAAAAAAAAAAAAAACATGCCAAACTTGTCACTGAAAACAATATCCTGTGAACAGGCCATTTACATAAGCTGATGATGAACAGCCTCTCTTAAGAAAAATATGTCTCAGCTTTACCACTGGAAACAGTGATGATTCACAGAAATGCACTGGCATGACTCCTCGGCTTAAACATCATATTTCTGCGTGGTAGTAAAAAGACTATGGGTAATGTCTTTGTCAGTAACAAGGCTGTAAACCGAACGATGACTCAGACCTCTGGCTCAGATAAAAACAGTTCCTAGCAGCACAATGCTTCCTTTGCAATATTTACATTGTAAAAAGTAATTCACCCAGCCAATGCAAATCCTTTAGTGGCTTGGTTCTGGTCAGCGGACAATGTGTTTGAGAAATCCTGCATGAGGCCATAGAACATATAGGGAAACCTGAAATGTGCCCCATATCAAGCATCTAGAGTAGTGTCTATGTCAGATTTCTTTACGTCTTGAAGGCATTTCACCTCTCATCCGAATGGCCTCTTCAGTTCTAAAAGCTGATTGGAAGTCTCACATTGTTAATCCTGTAAGCATGACGGGGGTTGTTGATGTAGAGTGCTATAAAAATGGCCACTTGGTGGTGCTACTTTAAAGAGTTATCAGAAGAAGCAACCAAAAATATTTTTTAAATAACTAAAGTAAATCTAAGAAGCTGTTGAGATATTTTGCTCTGGATCACAATGGACAGATTTAGCTTTAACGCCATTGAGATTGTTATCCTAAGACCATGAAAATGGCTGTAGGACTGCAGGAGAGGCTGTAAATTTGCACATGCAAAAGCAGAAAGCTAGGAAAGCCACATGATCTCATTCGAGGTAATCCCTTTAACCTCTTTAGCCCAGCCCTTTAAATATAATGTATCAGTAGAATATTATCTCTGCCACAGGCAATGACCACAGACATACAGGCACACCTGAGTGTAATCTCAAATTTTTATTATTTTTTTTCTAATTGTAAGAGCATAAATAATTGCATCACCAACTGCCTGTGTTCGCCTAGGCTGCAGCACATCCTCTCGGGTAAAAATTACTAGGAGAAAGTAATCGGGTCATAATGCAGTCTATAACTTAGATCTTTTACTGAAGTTAAAGTGGAAAAAAAACTTTCTCAACACTTACTCGGTAAAATATGTTTTAGCAACACTCAAAGTAGTAAACCATTTCTGACCAGGGTATTATAGTTACTTACAACTATAGTGACTTAAATGAAAAAGGAAAAAGATAAAAGATAAAGACAGATAAAGATAAAATATGAACATAGTATAACAATAATAGATGGTATATTTCGCTTTTTGTAGTACAGTGTAATATAGTGTTTCCCTCTTGGTATATATTGCGCAAAAGTTTTTACTTCCAACATTGAAAACAAGAAGAAAAAAAACCCTCTCTCGAACGTGTGTGTCTGTGTGTGCGTGTGTGTGTGCGCGTGTGCGTGTGTGTGTTTGGGGTGGGGGGGTGGAGGGGTCGTCGACGAGCTCTGAAGGCTCCGAGCATCCAAATTAGGAGAACAAAGGCTGCGATGGCAGTCGTGTTTTTCAAGGTGCACGATGATTGGCCAGCATCTTCAAAGAACTCATGTGATTGGTGGATTCGTCTGTCAGTCAATGAGATTAACTTTTCAATTGGCCTAACTCGAAGTTGCTAAACTCACGTGCCTTTCCTCTTCCTAGAAGGCGGTGCCTGCTAGTTGTTACCTGCTGGTGGAGAAGCTTGTTGTTGTTATTGTTGTTGTCTGTGTTAAAGTTTAAAAAAGTAAGTCTTCTAAAATGGGAGCCCGAGACGATGAATACGACTACCTGTTCAAAGGTAAGTTTATCTCTGAAGGGGGATGAATGTCAGCAGCTCGGTCGTCTTTAATATGGCTCTCGGTAACAACAGGAGCAACTGAGGAAATCAGTAATGCTAAAGTTAGCTCCACTGGTAGCAAAGTAGCAAACGATGAAACGATACCTGCTGAAAAAACTGACGCTGCTGCAGGTAGAGTTTGGAAATTCGGTGAACAAATGTGCATTCCCTAGCTTTAGGATATACCTTATCCCAGTGAGCGAGTTTAGACACGGCAGCTGTCAGGCTGCTTAAAGTGTGTTTAAGTAGCTAGCCGCTAACATCACAGCGACTTTCCTACTTTGAAGTTAACTGAAACGAACCAATGTTCTGATTATATTTCTTCTGTAAATCAAACGTAAATCAGTTAGCTGCTTAACTTGGCGATAACGACCTTGAATATGCCTAACAGGAATAATTAATGTCATTTTATTTTCTCTGACATCATCTATTTGTTTGTCGTCACGTTAATATTTGACAAAGTATGTCTAATATTAGTGAAGGTGGTGTGCATGAACCAAACTGAAATTCTAGCGTAAAGTCAGTTTGAAAATGTCAGTGTTAAAAAAAAAATAGTATTTTTTTTTAAGTGTTAAAAATATTAAAGCTGATGAGCCACATTATTAAGAAAAGGGGACGCAGTTGTGGAAACTAGGATAAGAAGAAAGCTGATGATAAGCTGGCAGCGGTACGGCTTCATGCTGAGTAAGGGCACTACAGATGTGATGGCTCCTTTGAAAAGTGTAGAGAAGGTCAGAGAGTGTTTCACTGTCTTTGTGGATCTAGAGAAAACAAACGATAGAGAGGAACTGCGGTACTGTATGAGGAAGTCAGAGGTAGCAGGGAAGTATGTGAGGCTGGTGCAGGACTTGTATGAGGGCAGTGAGCCAGTGTTGACACTGGGTTCATGATGGGATCTGATCCTCTGATTGTGTGATCCACCTGAGCCTCTTCTTGTTTTCAGTAGTGATGGACAGACTGACAGATAAGGCCAGGGAGGACTCTCTGTGAACTGTCATGTTTGCAGACAATACTGTGATCTGTAGTGAGCGTACGAGGCAGGTGGAAGAGAGCCTGGATAGGTGATGGTATGAACTAAGGGAGAAGAGTAATGAAAGTCAGTACAAGCAAGACGGAATACATGTGTTATTGAGAGGGAGAAAGGTGAATAGGTAAGCATGCAAATAGCTGAGGTAGTGGAGGTAGAGAAGTTTTAATACCTGGGGTCAAGACATGGTAGAGTGGATGGAGACCAGTGTCAGGTGTGATTTGTGACAGAAAGACAGCAGCAAGAGTGAAAAGAAAGCTTTACAAGATGGCAGTGAGACCTACTGTGATGTATGGCTTGGAAACTGTGACAATGAGAAATAGACAAGAGGTCAAGCTGGAGGAGGCAAAGCTGGAGATGCTAAAATTTTCATTGGGTCGGACCATAATGGACAAGATTAGAAATGAGGACATCAGAGGGATTTAGATAGAAAGCTAGGCAGGGCTGAGATTATTTGGATGTGCAGAGAAGAGATAGTGGATGAGAGGAAAAACCTCAGAGGAGGTTGCAGAGGGTTGGTGTGACAGAGGAGGATGTTAGGGATAAGGTGAGATGTGGCGACCCCTAAAGGGAAAGTTTGACTGACTTAAATTAAAAAATGTTTCTTTGGGCTGGCTGTGCAACGTAACAGGGGTGGGAATGCGGCAGCCTTAAGTGAGCCACGGTAGACCACTGACACAGCAGGTCTCCTGTTTGCTTTGTTTTTTTTTATGTGTATGGTGTGTATTTTGATTCTAGTTGTACTAATTGGAGACTCTGGAGTGGGGAAGAGTAATCTGCTGTCCCGTTTCACAAGAAATGAGTTCAACTTGGAGAGCAAAAGCACCATCGGTGTGGAGTTCGCAACCCGCAGCATTCAGGTGGACGGCAAGACGATAAAAGCTCAAATCTGGGACACAGCTGGGCAGGAGCGCTACAGAGCCATCACCTCAGCGTGAGTTTGTTTTGTCGTATGCATTACTTAAGGTGTTACGTAAGTAATAGTTATTTATAGGGTAATGTTTACACGCTTGGACATGTATAATAAGATGTGTCTTTACTTATAATTGTGGCTGAGTAGTGTGTGTTTGAGCCCCTTAGGGTACCAGACTTGGGCATCTGTGACATACAAAGCCATTATCCTATTTAAATTTGAACTTTACATCTAAGTTTTACATAACAGGAACCATTTTGTAACAGCTGTTTATGTAGCCGGTCTGGCCTGAAACTCTGATCGCCGTGTTCTCTGCGTTGTGTTGTGTGAATGATGAGAGGAGTCAACTCTTGGTTTGCCAGCTGGGGCGGGTTTATTCTCCCAAAACTGTTCAAAATAAAAACAACTCAGTACAGCAACTTCATTTGACTGGGCTTCTTCATGCACACCTTTAAGGGAGAGAGAAGAATAGCGGACCACATGAGAAACCGCCTTCATGCTCCTATGCCCTAACCTGGGATCGGCAAATTAGCATGTTACAATAAAGTGCTGTACTCAACAGGGAAACAACAGTTCACACTAAAACATTCAACAAAACTGTGGGACAAAATGCACAAAGGGAACAAGCAATCTTTGAATCACTTTTTTTTAATTCAACTGTGTTTAATCGCTCTGTAACTGGGAACTCTAGCGTACGCTCACCTCTCCTTAGCAGGGCCTCTAGGCGACTGAGGAGAATAGCGCCAACTACAGGAAGTGACTTCGTGGGAAGTCAAAGGTCACACAAACAAAATAAAAGCTCCCAAAATATAAATACAGAAAATAAATATATATTGTTTTTTCAGCAAAAGCAGCAAGCCATTGCTCCATTGGATCATTGGATCCTGCTCTGTTTTCTTTGTGTCGTTTGTGTGTCCTCCTTATTTCTGAGGGGATAGAACTCATTGGGAACCTTAGTGTCTTTATATGAAACTGTTATTAGTCACCAATTATAATCAAAACAAGTGTAACAGAAAATAAATTTGGTTTGTAATTGCTATTTATGGTTTAGACTAATGTTAAAACCATGTTAATGTTAAAAAGTTAGATGATAATGATGGTTTTATGGCTTTATCTTCATCAGGTATTATCGGGGCGCAGTCGGGGCTCTCCTAGTTTACGATATTGCGAAGCACCTGACATACGAGAATGTGGACCGCTGGTTGAAGGAGCTGAGGGACCACGCTGACAACAACATCGTCATCATGCTGGTTGGAAACAAGAGCGACCTTCGACATCTCAGGGCCGTGCCCACTGATGAGGCCCGAGCATTTGCAGGTGGAATTTTGAATGTTCTTTATACTGCTTTGTATTGAAGCAGTCAAAGTAGCTCCTTAAATTGCTTCAGTTAAATTGCTGTAAAATAAAAATCCTTTTTCTTTCTTTTTTTTCTTTTTTTTAACCTTAGAAAAGAACACTCTTTCATTTATTGAAACTTCGGCCTTGGACTCCACTAACGTAGAAGAAGCATTCAAGAGCATTCTCACAGGTAAAAAATAAAGTGTGAACTCAACTCAATATCATCCAGGTACTCTACTGTTAGACCTCCTTTTATATGATTGTTTTCTTTCCTAGAAATCTACCGTATCGTATCTCAGAAGCAAATATCAGACAGATCTGCACACGAAGATTCTCCAGGCAACAATGTAGTGGACATAAGTGTCCCCCCAACCATGGACGGGCAGAGGGGCAACAAACTCCCCTGCTGCCAAAGCCTGTGACCCTCCTTTTTTCTTTTTCTGGTTGACTTTGTGTCTGAGTTTTCCCTTTTCCCTTCTACTGTCAGATGCTGTCATTTTACCCTCATGGGTTCAGAAGTGTTTGACACAGAGACTCTTAGATTTGACATTCCTTTATGCTGTTTTCTTCTTTGTTTGTCTGAGTCCCGTGTCAAAATAACTTGTCTAAAATATGAAGACTGAGAAAAAAGACAATTGTTAAGCTGTTAACTACAATCTCTTTTTAATTCACTAGATGATGATCCTATTGACCCACTCCTGCTGAAGGAGTGGTGAGGGATCGGTAGGCCTGTTTATGTGTGCTCAGAGGCGTTTTACTCGCTTCCTTTTCTCAGCCTGATCTGCTACAGTGGAGTCTCATTTTCATGTCGGGTTGACCTGATTCTGCCTGTCTTGCAATGTGGGTGCAGAAGAGGAGATGAGAGGAAGGTTCGTTTGGAGTGCTGATGTGTGGTCTGTCAAGAGTTTCTGGTTGCCTCTTTAATTTTAATTTTCCTCTTTTGAGCTGTGTGCCCACTCTGGCATGAAATTAGCATGAGCTGGGGACCAGACTGGCTATGACTGACTGACTCATTATAGGCAAGCGTGAAACACATGACACATTATTGTTTTTGTGTGTGTGTGTGTGTGTGTGTGTGTTTATTTTAGTTTTGTACACAAACATACCAAAGGAAACAATCAGAATCAATTTTGGGGAAGCTCATTTCACCATGTTCAAGGATGCTACGATTGCAGGTGATTGCTAAAAGGTCCAGGCTATTTGCAACAAATGTGTAACGGTCCACATGAGATGCATTGTTATAAGTTGTGGTGCATGATGTCAAACTTTAATTTCAGAATCAGTTTGGGGTTTTTTTGCACTAGAGTCCAATAATTTCAATGGAACCTTATATTTCAAAATGGCATAAAATTTTCATCAGGTAGCATTTTGCTACCTGTAAGGAAAACCGTGCTGACAGAAAAGGAAAAATGAAGTTGAAGTTGTAACATTGTACCGAATGAGCCATTGCTGTCATTGATCCTAACTGTTGAACAGGACTTGATAAACGTTTGTAAACTCAGAACATTATCCATGGAAAACCAATAAATAAATACTCCCCAGATAATGCTTTCACTTCAGCAACATTAATGGGTTTTACTTAAGAAAATGGAAGTGAAAATTAGAAATGCAAATTTTGTTTTCATACTTGGGTGGAAATATTTGAATCCACCCATCTGGTTTAAGTGCTGTCATGCGTTAGGTGTTCATGAGAAAGCATCTCATACATTTCCTTAAATGTGAATGAAATGTGAACATATATAAGCTTTTTTTTGCTACTTTTGCATTACCCCGGAAAATACTGAATCGTAAATAAAACCCTGTCCATATGACCATACGGCAGACGGTTATTTTGGGATGCCTTCCTCAGTTAGTTTACTCATACCTTAAGCTGGGTTGTTTTAATAATTAACAGATGGGTTTCTTAGGCATTTGGGATACAAACCTACTTTTTTAGGTTGTATTCAAAATTATTAGAAACGTATAAATAAGGTTAAAGTGATAAAATTTGGATGGTTTACTACATGTAACATCTCAGTGCACATTCAGAGCAGGCCTTCCTGTCTCCAAAGCACATTTAAAACAAGAACTGCCAATTCTGAGTGTACACTAGTGTGAGAAAGCAGGTGGCAGGTGGTGTTGACGACAAAGTTTGTGAGCATTATAACTCAAGAATGAGATGACATAGGGTTTTCAAATTCATCCTATGAATATTTCTTTTAATTTTAGATGAAGGCAGGTCATTTTAGCTTCAGTATAAAAATAAATGAAATCCACCCAGACTCATTCAAACTGCAACATTTTATCATACCACTGTCTTGCAGTACAGAAATACTGCATGTAGGGACCATAGTCTCAGTATGAGCTCCTTATTTTACATGGTTAAAATAAGTTGTGTTTATACAGAGCAATGAGCATGACACTGCCTGTGCACACCCGTCTCCTCTCCACCTCTAGCATGTGATTTAAATTAGTACAGATGGTGGAATACCATAGTATTGGAAAAGAAGGTTTCAGATTTTTCTTAAGTAACTGAAAAGCTGCTCTGTTGGGTTTAGATGAGGTGACTCACTGGGCCATTTCACCTCTATTATACAGTCATTGATTCAAACAGATACTATGATTATGAATTAATTCTACTCCTACTTGCGACTAATGACTTTGTCTTTAGCTACAACTAATAATGATCTATTAATAGTTGTGGCTATTATAGACCACTATATGTGTTGATCTATAAAGATCTGACACTGTTTTTCTGAGTGCATAAATCCATTAACTTTGACAAAATCTCTGTACCACTGGCTGAAATGCAGGCCCAAACCATCACAGCGCTTCCACCGTGTTTTACAGATGGCTGTAAACACTTCCTGTTGTGTATTCCTTGAACCAAACATTTTTTTTTAAGGCCTGTGACATCTTTTGTTCTCCACTTGTCCAGTTTCCTCAAAATTGTCAAGGTCACAGTACGTACAGTACTGAGATATGCTAATTTTTTGGCTAATAGCTCTTTGAGAATCACCTTGTTGGTGCATAAATACTGTCAAATTGGTGTCTTTGGCACTTTTTGTAGATTCAAATGGACTGAGGCTCTTAGTAACAACATGTCTGAAGATAGAACTTAAAATTATTTCTTTGCTAAGTTGTCGTGTTACGTGTAGACACGACACTGGTTCGTTCCTTGAGTTTGGAGTGTTTTTTATGTGTGAATGTTACATAGGTCAGTTGTAAGCACTTCAAGTAGCAAAAAACACTCCTCTGAAAATAGGTGCAAGGCAGAGAAAAGAAAAATAAATAAATCAATAAATAAAAGCTTTCAGAAAGGGCAGAGAAGAGTTGCTCAAAATCACTTAAAGAGTTTTCAATCTGACTTTATGGAAGCAAATATAAAGAAATGAAGGGCGATTCGAGATTTTTGCACAGTATCATAAACGATGTGACTTAATTATTTGCATGGTTGCGGTTACAATGACTCACTGCACCATCTCGTGGTACAAACTGGTATTACACTAAAGTACAGCCAGGCCCAACTTTAGCACATATCTCTTCAACACAGTACATAGATGTTTAGAGAGAGAAGTCACAGTGGATGTTTCTTCACATTCTGCTCACAGCTGCAGTTCAAACATAAATGAGGCCGTTTAAACTGTTATAAACTAAACGGAGGAAAGCCACTGTGTCACTGACTGAAACGAAACAAGACTTAAAGTGAAATAAAAACTGATTTAAAATTGCAGATGTGGTAAACGGTGTGGGTAAATGGTTTAGAATTGTGTTGAATTGTTAAGTGTTCCGGTCTCTTTGAGCCTGTCATGTTTCCTGTTGGGGCCCCTCCCTTTGGCACGCTGCTGTTTGCGGCCACATTTATAGCCGTCTTCGGGATTTGTTTATGCTCTGAGCCGCCCTGTTTCTTCACCGCAGACGCAGGCAGCTGATGATGATGATGACCCTCTGGGGTGTATTTAAAGCCCAGGGAAAGCGGAAGCCTGGCCTGACTGTTATCAGTTGAGAACTGCTAGCTGGTGTAGCCAGCAGCCTTCATCGTTAGCCGCTGTGCTGTTCACTCATACATAGTTATTAAACATGAATAGAGAAGGAAATGCGAGCTTTTTGGGACAACAGGACTAAAACATCACCAAGAAGAAGGAGAAGAAGAAGAAGTCACGGGGTGAGTAGCTGTTAGCTTTTATTTATTGATTTTTTTTTCCCATCAGGCGGACGGCTAGCAGTTCGCTGACAGCTAGCAAACAACACAGCTGCCGTGAAAGTGAAACTGATCAGAAAATACTTCTTTATAACGACATTTTCACTGTGACGAAGTTGGATAGTAGTTATTCGTGCGTGTAAAGGACAGCAGAGATACACACAGCTAGTTTGAGCTGCCGCCCAGTTGTACAGTATCATAATTCAACTCTGATCCAGACAATAGTCTGGTTCAAATTCCCACATCTGTCTGCAGCGGTTAGTTCCTGTAACAGAGCCACAGTGAAGGAAAATGCCCACGTTCGAAAGCTAACTGCATATTAATGTATGAGGGCTTATCATCGTAAGAAACCCATCATTAATCATTCATTCAACGTGTAATTTTAAAGTTTGATCTTGACAAAATCCCTGCATTGATGTTCCCCAGCTGACGAATCCACACACACAGCTGATATTTAAAAGAACAATAGCTTAATAGAGTCAGCGGTTGCCTTAATTTGGGGGTTACCTCTTTGTTTATCTAGGTCAGGGATTGTGCCTCTTAATCACCCCTGACATACCCCCCCCAAATCTCCGTATGCATAAACAATAACACCAAGCAGCAATAAGGAAAACATGAATCAGAATGGGATAACAGCTCTTAGGGTTCACAAAGCTGTTTATCATCTGGCTCTGTTAATTCAGGATTAAACAAATCAAAGTGCATAAGAGTGTGACTCAACTAAAATGAGCTATAAATAATCATAAGAGGGCTTTGTTGTCAAACTTCTATTTAAACAGTGAGATGCTTCACTTAAGTTGAATCATCTTTTCTCAGTTGCCAGGGTTAGAAACAGCATTCATCGCCAGATGTTAGTGAGCGTCTAAATTCTTGTTTTAATCACAGAGAGATTGAACAGCAAAATCTCATAAACTGACACAAACATTTCTGCACTGGCTGCCATGTGAAATGTCCTCTCGAAAAACAAGTGTTGGACATGGAAGAGTATACTGGTTTTGGGTATAAATGCTGTAGTTTACCAAGGATATGTACAGTGCTACAGAGCTTTTATTATCAGCACTGGCCCAGTGTTAACCCACATAAACAATAGACTAGTAGCTCAGTAGTTCTTTAAAAGTAAGTTGATAAGTATTTTCAGTGACTATTCCCCCCAAATCCCCATTAAAGTTCCATATACATCAGACATGCTACTTTTAAATTATTGTTTCTTATTTTATTGCTTGTAATCAGTTTATTTAAATTGACCTTATTGTGTTCTAATTAATTTGTACAGATTAGGATACATTTTTGAGACGGCAAGAAAAAATGTTTTATGTGTCCTATCTGTAGTGAGGGGTTATCTGAGTTAAGACAGCTGTTTATCAGGCTGCTGCACATCACACTCACTGTCACTGACCTCACACTTGGTTTTATAATGGATTAGCAGCTGCTTTTGGGCAAACTGGCCCACCTCCAAACGGACAGCTTTCTTCTGAAAGACGGAACGTCTTTTCTGGATAATTTTAGCTGTTCCCACGTGGAAGGAAATTAATCATGTGTGAAACAGACTACATACGTTTAAGTAACTCTGTAACTGTACCGCAGTGAGCCAAATGACGGACAAACTCTGGTCTACTGTCATGGTTTTATATATCAAAATGCTACACGTCAGCATGTGTTTGATCAGTTATCTGGTTAATAACCCACTTACCGACTTCCCTGAGAGTGCTAGAAACATCAAGAGGGAAGTGGTGAGGTGGGTTATTGCAAAACTGTAATACCATGTTATTTGCTAGTCATCAACATGAACATGAAGGTCAATAAAAACACAGCTTGACCAGATGGACTGTAAGCATAATGTTGCAAGCATAAAATGATTCGATATGGTAGTGCAGGCATAATACGGAAGCTGACTTCCATAAGTTCCTTCTCCAAACCCAGAACTTCCCTCCCACAAGCCTAATCTGGACGCTAAAGTATTAATGGACAAGTGCAGACTGTAGCACACAAGAGAAACTTACTTAAAACACCACTCAAACATGTCTCTTTGATCCATTTATTTACTTTGAGCATTTGCAGAGTAAAATTGAGTTTCTCTAGTATATTAAGTTGGAGTAAAATTACTTGCAATCTCTCCACCACAGACATTTTTTAAAAACTATAAAATATTGTCTGTGTGTGTCTGTTTCTCTGCAGAACCACTAGAGAAAAACAGGAGCAGTTTGTGCCTGGCACTCCCCCAGCCTCCCCTCACCTCCAACCCTTCACACCCTCCAGTCCATCCGTGCTGCCAGCGAATGGACCCTGTAACAATGACGACCGGCGGGTGCTGCCACCTCCCCGGCTCTCTGTGTGACTGTTCCAGCAGCACAGGCCTGTGGAAGAGCGTGGAGGAAGCGGGCGGTGACGGGTGCCAGGCGCTCTACGTCACCCAGGTCACAGCCATAGATGGACGGTTGCTGTCCTCTGTGCTCAAACCAATGAGTGCACAAAGGTACTTTAAGAATATTACTGTTATTGCTGTAAGATGTTCCACGGGTAAACTTTGAATGGGATTGTGTTGTCTGTATCAAATCTGTGACATGATCTCCCGATTGAAAAGAAGTCCTCATGAAACGCTCTCTCACCTGCAGAAAAAGCTTAAATGCGCATTGGAGTCTCTGTAGTTATCAACTGCAGCACTAAGCCGACTCCTTTGCACGTTCTGCATACAGTTTGAATTTTTCAGGCTCAGTTCAGGCGATTTGTGCTTGTTTTCTCCCTAAAACGCCTTGAAAAGTAAAGTAGTACGTTGCAACCTCTTGAACTGAACACTGCTGTGTGTCACCGCCAGTGATGGCAGCTTCTCCAGAAATAGGAAATATTTTAATTAAGTTTTTTTTTTTTTCTTTTAATGAAAGAAGTTGCTGAACTTTGTGATCATGCCTCATATTAACACTAATTCAGACAACGCACTTCTCCATTTTGCTTGTTTTTTTCACTTGTTTACTACACACCTAGTGAATATTATCATTATTCTCTTTTTTGCTGTGTTTTGTGCAGACAACGCCTGCCATTTAAAAAAATGTCTGTATATTTTTTATCTCAGTGATGGTCCCATTTGCCGTATTTGCCATGAAGGAGGCAGCAGCGAGA
This sequence comes from Etia nguti, assembly GCA_015106755.1. Classification (NCBI taxonomy): domain Eukaryota; kingdom Metazoa; phylum Chordata; class Actinopteri; order Cichliformes; family Cichlidae; genus Etia; species Etia nguti. The sequence continues at coordinate 71,523 of VUQG01024743.1, read as the reverse complement.
GTCTCCTGTCTCCATGTGACTGCACAGGGACTTTGGGTACAGTGCACAAGAGCTGCTTAGAGAAGTGGCTGTCGTCCTCCAACACCAGCTATTGTGAGCTTTGCCACACAGAGTTCAGCATCGAGCGCCGACCGAGACCCCTCACAGAGGTAACAAAGGTCAATGCTCTTTGCCTTGTCTGCAGCAATCCTTCTTCTCATCCTTTTATTTCATCGTGGTTGGGCTGCTGGTTGTGAATGAGTGTGGATGTATGAAAGTGTGAAGGTGCTTTTTATCCTTCTTTTTCTTATTTGCATCTCTCTGCTGGCTTGCTTGCTTCTTTGTTAATGCAGAGTGTTTTTTCTCTTCATTAGCTTCTTTCTTTTTACCTGGTCTCTGTCACAGTCTGACTTCTCTCTGTTTTTCCTCCCTCCTACGTCTTACCCCACAGTGGCTGCGAGATCCCGGCCCCCGTAATGAGAAGAGAACATTGTTCTGTGACATGGTGTGCTTCCTGTTTATTACTCCTCTAGCAGCTATTTCTGGCTGGCTTTGCCTGAGGGGCGCTCAGGATCATCTTCAGCTGAGGAGCTGGCTGCAGGCTGTGGGCCTCATTGCCCTCACCATTGCCCTCTTCACCATCTACGTCCTTTGGACTTTGGTAAAAAAAAAATCCCATCCCATTCCCATCCATTATTACTGTAATGCAGACATTTTCACTTGGAAAAGTTGATATATAATGCTGCCCTTCGGTTTTCTTCAGGTATCATTCCGCTACCACTGTCAGCTGTACTCTGAGTGGAGGAGAACAAACCAGAAAGTACGTCTGCTCATTCCCGAAGCCAAGGAGTCGAACTCTTCCCAGCATTCCTTGCTCTCTAATAAACTGATGAAAAAGTCGGCCAGTGAGAGCATAGTATGAGACCAAACGGAGATAGTCGATGATAATGGCATCTTTCATGTACGAGGGCTGATTCCCGATGCATCCTGCCCACAGTTTTGACTTTGAAGAAGCACCTGTGGGGATTTTTTTTTGCGTGTCGCTTTTTTTTCTCCTTTGCACTATGGGCTCATATTTTTTACAAAGCATTTCATAATCCTCACATGGGTGCAGGAATTAGCACATTTTAAAGGAACTCGCCTGTCCTCATGTCAGGTGTTGACCAAGTTTATGCAAAGGCACTGAGGAACGGTGAAGGTGGTGGAGGCGTGCAGAAACGGAGCCGAGCTGTGTCTCATCATCACAGATGTGACAACATAACTGGCTAAAACTGACAGCATAAAAAAAGATGGATCGAGTAAACTTGTTAAAGAGGACTGTGAAATTGAATGATTGTCCTGCTTGGTTCAACAACCCATCGATGGTCAGGTATAGCACGTCTACTCATTGTGTACTGCGATGATAAAAGCAACTGCTATATACGCGTTTTAATCGTGTGTTACGTGGGCACGCACTTGGGGCTTCTCTTGTCTGCACACTGAGGATCTCATTGTATAATCACATATTAGTCTGTAGCGTAAAGATAAAAAGCTTCGATCTTTGATTTTTATTTCATAGTCACATCTGGATATGTCATCTGAGTGGAAACTTTTAACTCACAGCTTTTTTATCATCTCATCCGAGACCAGGCGGCTGCATAAAATTTGTAAAGCAGAGACTTCTGCAATAAAACACTGTGGACATCGAGGTCTTCGCAGTACACGAAGACAGCTCTACCAACGTGCACAGTTATGCATGCAAGCAGCACTGTTAATATTTTTTTTTTTTACTCTTATTGTATTCTAAAATCATTTTTTAAACCACTCAAGAACAAATGATTTTCCTATTCCTACTGAAGTAGGGTTTAACAGTGTCCTCATAGAGGTTCTTGTACTATCAATATGTAACAAGTAGGTATTTATATTTATATAGATGGATAGAAACTCCATCACGAGTATTGGTGTGGTGGCTGGGGCAGTGTACTAAAGCGTTATTGGTGTTGCTTGTTATTCATTTTTGGCGTTTTTCACATTGTTGTGTGTCTTTTTTTTTTTTTCTTTTCCCCATGATCACAACAGTAAGAGAATTCCTGCTGTTCTTTAGGTTACGATTAAGCATTTGGTCTTATGTGATGAGAAACTTTCTTAATCTGGGATGTTTAGTGCTGGTAAACCCTAAAGGTAACCGCTAGCATTTTGATGTTACTGACCAGACTCGCCTGGGACTGGCTGTTGGTAGAGTTGGGAGATAGCTGAAGTTGATTACAAACTACAGCGTGTGCCTGGTATTCAGATTTCCGGGTCATATGATGGTCCAGTTTTTGGAACTTGGAACATTTTTTCCTCTTTATGCTTAATTTAGGTTACAGGGAGATGTCTAATTGCTTTTTAACCCATGCTGTAGGCTGTCCACAGGGAGACAAGCTTGTAGATTAAAAAAAAACCCTCCCAACATTAAATGTACTACCAAAAAATAATTTAATTCAGCGGATCTAATGAAGCCAATACAGCTTAGTACTGGTCTTAAAATCTTTAATCATTTTAATTTATAGATTTCTCTTTTAATGGAGTGCAATTAAAAGAATTCCTCCCCTTAAAGGGGGTGTTTGAAGCGATGTTTAAAACTAACGACGACGACCGGTTTGGTGGATTTTTGATTTTAATTCCAAGATAGGGATTGGTAGTGCATGACGCCATCATGGTGTTTAAACTGTGCGATGCCTTTTGATTTACTTTCTAGTAAGGTGCATTTACTGACTGCTTCTGCATTCAGTAAATGGACAAAATCTATCATTCTTGGTGTAATTATTTAAATATTTACCTTTAAACCAATCAGGCGTGAATAGTAATTTATTAACATGATGTGGTGTGTGGTGATGTAGAATTTCTAAGAGGGAAATGTGTTTTAAAAAGGGCTTCTGGTAACATTCAGCAGACAAATCAGATCAGTGAAATTATTTGTTTCCAGTAAGCATCCTACATTTTCCCCTCCTGTCCTTTGTTAATTTTAATGCTACATAAATGTGGTAAACCTGAAATGAGGTTACCAGTTAAGTAGGTGGTGAAGCATTAGTCATGTAAAGATGTCTGTTTTCAGGAGGAACGTTGACATATGCTTGTGTTTTCCTCCGTCCTTCTCTCAGTGCTGCATTACCAGTAACGAGTCATTTCCTTGTTTACATTACCAGTTCCCTTTGGTACATTTCACTCTTGCTTGTTTGATCCGCATTCTGCCCCAGATAAATATTTGTTTGTGTTTTTAAGAACAAAGGATTACACCCTGCAGTACCGCGGTGCGCTCGTCTGCCTTGCAGGCTTAACGATTAATTTGGTCATCCGTTTGTTTACCCGAGAATGTACTGGAATCTGTTAGGGCGATGTAGTGCAAGAAATAACTGAATTTTTGATGTAATGCTAACTTATTTCCTGTATTGGGAGTCTCTGCAGAGTTGCATCAAGCTATGCAACACTTCTCCTTTTTTGGCTACTAAGAATTTATGACAGTGTTTTTAGAGAAACATAAAAAGAGAGTCTAAAATGTTTGTCCTAAAAGTGTCATGACAAGTTTGACACTTTTATTGTTTAAGACAAATTTGAGTCCGGAAAGCAAATATAGAAAGGGATTTGACTTCTTTGTTGTTACTCACACAAATGAACACGCAGATGTTAATAATGTTGCGTTATAACACATTTGTGAACTGGGCATGTTGGATTTTTTTGTTTCATCTGCAATTTATGTTGCTATTCCTCAGTATTTTTTAAATATTTTTAAATACTACAATGTTTATGTTGTGCTGTGGGGTAAAGGGATGTCTTCATCAATGTACTGGTACCTGCAATCAGCCAAGAAATGTTTGCAAAGCAAATAAAACATAATCATAAATTATGTGATCATTTATTCGTCGGTGATATTTTGTCTGCACTTGTGTAGTGTAGGTAACGAATTGTCATATATGTTATATAGTATAGTATATATATATATGTAATGGATGTTTACAAGTCATTCTCCTAGTCCAGTGACGATGACATGTCATTAAGTCTGTTTTGAAACTCAGCTCAGTGAGCTTGCTAATCCTAATGGGAAAAAAACAAACCGCTAATGTCAAGTCCTTCTATGGTATCCGTGGAGATTCGCTCAGTATCCGCTTCCTGTCCGCTGCATGCGGCACAAGCAGCTTAGAGTAACACAAGTTCAAAATATGCTGTTTTTGTGAAGAGGGTCTGCTCTCCAGGAAGGAAAAATGTCTTTCGCAGGTCATTATTAAGAGTCAAAGCGATGTTAAAAGCTGTTTCTTCTTCTTTCCTACTTGCCTGTCTTGCTCTCAGTGACAGCAGTTGCATTCTAGAGATGTAAATCTTGGTGTACTGCTCCAAGAAAAATGATCTAGGTGGTGACCAGATACGAAAGAGCTACAGAGGATATTTACTCAGGTAAAAAATGGCAATATATTTAAAAATATTTGTGTATTTAAAAGGGGACTTATGCTTCTTTATATCCTGTCATATACGCTCTCTGGCCTCTTCATTAGGTACAAATCTTCAGCTGTCAATCACATGTCATAAACTCAATGTATTTTGGACATGGTCATAACTGGTCTCAAACTGAATATAAAATTTGTAGAAGAAATTAGATTTAAGTGACTCTGAGTATGACGTAGTTGTTGGCGCCAGACAGGCTGGTCTGTGTATTTCAGAAACTGCTGATGTACTGGGGTTTTTCCCAAAGAGAGAGAATGGCATGAAAATGAGAAAATATTCAGTGAGCAGCAGTTCTCTGGGTGAAAATGTTTTGTTGATGCCAGAGGTCAGAGGAGAATGACCAGACTGCTCTGAGCTGATAGGAAGGAAACTGTAACTCAAACACTCCCTACAACCGAGGTATGCAGAAGAGGATAGTGGAAGGCACGAGAACCTTGAAGCTGGGCTACATCAGCAGAAGACCACACCAGGTGGCACGCCTGGCAACTGAAAACAGGAAACTGAGGCTACAATTCCTATGGGCCCACCAAAATTGGACAATAGAAGATTAGAAAAACATTGCCTGGTCCGATAAGACTCCACTTCTGCTGTGACACGTGAGTGGCAGGGTGAAAATTTGGCACAAACAGCATGAAAGCATGGATTCATCCTGCCTTGTGTTGACAGATCAGACGACTGGTGATGGTGAATATTTTCCTACAACAACCCACCCGGGTATTGCTGCTGACGATATCCATCTTTTTATCGCCAACGTACCAATCTAACCTTAGATCATCTCAAACAGGACAATAAGTTCACTATACTCAAATGGGCTACACAGTCACCACATCTCAATACAATAGAGCACCTTTGGGATGTGGTGGAACAGGAGATTTGCATTATGGATGTGTAGCCAACAAATCTGCAGCAACTGTGTGACACCATCATGTCAATATGGCCCCGAATCTCTGAGGAAGAACTGCATTAACTTGTTGAATCTATGGCATGAAGAAAGATAAAAGTTCCTACCCAGTGCCCAGTAAATGTATTTGCAGTGTTACAGTGGTGGATGGTCATAATAAAGATGACCTGAGTTTTTCAAGTAAAAAACTCAGTGTATGTACAAGTAATTTCTGTAAGCCAAGTAATTTATTTTGCATATTAATGATCGCTGATACCCCTAATGTAGTCATCAAGTGCAGAAAGCTGGCTTTGAACAGAGGAGTCAACCTACCTGCCATTCAGGTCTTTTATTTGGAAGCGGTAGCCAGTCAGAAGGAAAAAGTATATATACATATACAGTAGATGGATCCATGTGTGGATGGATAAGGAAAAGTTAAAAAGTCCTTGAAAAGCCTTCAGTTGATCCAGAATTCTGCAGCAAGCAGGCTGACAGGGGTAAGAAAGAGAGTGCATATATTTCCCACACTGGCTTCTCGTCATTAGCTCCCTGTTAAATCCAGAATCAAATATGAAATCTGTCTCCTCACATTAATCAGGCCCTTATGGTACCATATCGCTCCAATAGAGCGCTTTGCTCTCAGACTGCTGGTTTACTTGTGGTTCCTAGGGTATTTGAAAGTAGAATGGGAGGCAGAGCCTTCAGTTTTCAGGCCCCTCTTCTGTGGAACCAGCTTCCAGTTTGGATTCTGGAGACGGACACACTCTCTACTTTTAAGATAAGGCTTAAAACTTTCCTTTTTGAAGCAAAGGCTAGATCAGGTGACTCTGAACCACGTAGTTATGCTGCAATAGGCCTAGGCTGCTGCTGCTTCTTCACTCACCTTTTCACTATATGTTTATACACCACTCTGCATTTAATAATTATTAATCTCTTGCTCTCTTCCACAATATGTCTTTTATTTCGTTGCCCTCAACCCCAAACAGTTGTGGTGGATGACCACCCCTCCCTGAGCTTAGTTCTACTGAATGTGTCTTCCTGTTAAAGAGTTTTTCCTTCCCACTGTCGCCAAGTGCTTGCTCAAAGAGGGGGTTGTCTGATTGTAGGGTCTTATAAAGCATCCTGTTGATGCTTTTTGACACTATAAACTGAATTGAAATGAAAGAGCACTATATATACTTTTGCACTGCAACTTATCCAACAGTACTCTACTATGTTTTATTCTTGGACCCTGATAATGGAATTTATCGTAAAAGATTGTAAAAGTTTGAGTACTTAAATATTTGTACTAGCAGCTGTATTTTCAGATTAGAAACCCCAGTTTTTCCAACTTTAAAAAGGTGTGATTCAAAGTTTTAAATATTTACATTAGTAGTTTAGTAGAATGACACATTAACACGTAAGCAGTTATGGGCTCAGGAGGTTGAGCGGGTCATCTGCTTATTAGATTCCTTTGGTCTGATACTGAGGTCCCAATTACTAGAAACATGTCAGAGTGTGCCAGCTAAAAAGTGATTAAAACCATGAAGTAAAGAAGTCAGAGAGGAAAAGCACTGTAAGTACCAGTCCATTTAACATTTTAATGTTTTTCACCTACCTTACACTTACACATGTAAAATAGTTATCTAAGTGACTTCAGAGCTAGAATTAAAATGACAATATTTCAGTTTAAGTTTTTGTGTGGAATAGTTTAAAGTTGTCCACGCAGTTCAGTACATTTCTGATGAGAAAAAAACAAAACAAACAAAACAAACAAAACAAACAAAAACCAAACAAGTCAGAGTATGTTAAATATCCATTTAACAAACTGCTTCAGTCAAGGATTTTATTGTAAATTTACACAGTTCTTAAACTGAAAGTAAAACAATGATGACTTCAGCCAAATCTTCTTCAATAAATACATAATGAGGATATTTTTTGGCATGATGTAAGAAGGATGTAAGAGCCACACTGTCAAATAGCACAATACTGTTTCACCTGGTTGGAGTAACTGTCTGTAGTTTATTTACACAGCACCATCTAGTGGTAACCATTGAAATGTATCTCACAACCTCCCTTTACAGGACAGTGTTTCAGTTCAAACAACTTCACAGGCTTCAGTAAGACAGCAAAGACTGCCTTGCTCCTGGATAACAGGAACCTTCACGCAGACTGACCGAGTGATATAAAGGCTTCGGAAATGTTTCTTTCATGGCAATGGCAGAAGAGAAGAGCACAAGTGACTTCAAAAGTACTTTATAAAACAAAGGTAAAGGTTAAAAAAAAAATTTTAAAAAGAAAAGAAAAGAGGCTAAAGTGGTGAGGGAGTTGGCCGTGAGCAGAGCTACGGGGGGGAAAAAGTGCACAGGTGATGTGATGTGGAGGTGAATGTGGAGGAGAGGATGAGTGTCATTGGACCGAGCGTCACAGGCTCTGGCAGCACTGGAGTTTGTTGCCCTTCTGCCCGTCAGTGGTTGGCGGGACACTTATATCTACGACATTGTTGCCTGGAGACTCGTCATGCGCAGATCTGTCTGCTATCTGCTTCTGTGACACAATGCGGTAGATTTCTGCAGACAAATTTGAGAAATGGAGAGAAAAAAAAATGACACTTTTGCAATGTTCATCATTTAAATTTAAATTTTCTTATTTATTTAACTAGCGGTGAGGATTAAATATAAAAAGGTACTATCAGCTGCTCGTGGATTTCCCAGAGGAGTCGCCACATGTTTTGATCTGGCACAGAATTTTATGCCAAATGCAACCCTCCCATTTACCCGGGGTTGGGATTAGCCCTAGGAAAAGACTAGTTTGTGACCCTGAGGTGGGGTACGTTTCTCTCTCAGTTCTCTATTTTTAACCAGGGGGTGTAAAGAATGCTAAATGTGTTATTAAATAAAACATTTGACAGAGTAGCATGTAAGTTATATTTACTACACAAACTAATATAAAAATGAGGACATTTAAAATGTACCAAATTTAAGTAAACATTAATTACAACCCATGCCTAAATCCCCAGAATTAATACATGTTAAAGTGTGTACAGTAGTTATATAAATGCAATGTCTTTTTTCCTGCTTCTATTGGCATGCAACTTACATTACATTACTGTGGGGAAAAAGTCTTGATTCGCCATCATTTCTTTACATTTTACTAGGAAACTGACAGCACAGTCTTCAGGAATCCTTCTCCAGGTTTCCTGGAGGACATTTAAAGATTTTCTTTAGATAATGGATGTCTTTTTTTTCCCCATTCCCTGACAAGATGATTCCACAATCTTTCAATAATGTTGACATCTGGGCTCTAAGGAGGCCAATCCATGACTTACAGTGTTCTGTTATGCGTTTTTCCTTCTCAGGTATGCCTTTACTGGATTGGCAGTGTGTTTGGGATCACTGACAAATGAAGCCGTTGCTCAGATTTGGCTCATTCAAAATCTAACAGTTCTTTTCTGTATTCATAATTTCATTAATTTTGACAAGATCTCCAACACCACTAGCTGAAATGCAGCTCCAAACCATGACAGAGCCTCCACCATGTTTTACAGATGGTTGTAGACACTCACTGTTGTACCTCTCTCCTAAGTTCCTCCACACAAATTGATGACAATATAAACCAAAAATTTTCAAATTGGGATTAATCACTCCATCAGGCCTGTTGGCATTATTTTTCAGTCCCATTCTTGTGTAGTTTGGCAAACACCAGCCTTTTCTCTCTATTTTTTTCCCCTTAAGAACGGCTTCTTGACAGCCATGACTTTCAGATAGTGATAGGTGTGCCACTTCTTATTTTGTCCTTCATTTGTCCAGTTTCCCCTGTTGTTTTAAGGATACGCTGCACAGCGTGCTAAGCTATGCCTGGTTTTTTCAGATAAGGCTCACTGAGCATCACCTTGTTGATGCAAAACACTACCTTTGGCTTGAGTTAGGTGCTTGAATGATTCATAGGTCAGTGTTCATTTGCTTAACAAACAAACAAAAATTCTCTGAAAAGGTAAAAGCTTAGGTAAAAGGGCTGCACTGAAAATGAGTGAAATAGCAGTCAATGCCCAAAGAAAAACTTTGAAAGACCTTCAGAAAGCCTGGCTCACTGGAATAAAAATATAAAGAAATGAGGAATGGATCAAGACCTTTCTGCAGTATTGTAGACCCAATATCCTGTACAGCCCACTGAATAAATGAATAACACGCTTTTACTCAATTAGGTTAAATGCTTGAATGCGTGGTGCATGCAATTAACATTTTTTTTTAATTCACTGCATTTACAGCAGTCAAATAATCAAATTTTCAGAAAAAAGCGCACTGGGAAGCTATAATATAAAGTGCATCTACATGTCATCATACAGATGTTAACATGTATAATACTGCAAATGCAATGACTGGAAAATTTAAGTTGTAAAAAAGTCCTTCACTAAGAATTAAACTAGCTTACTAATCTTAAAAATCACGGTCAAAATATTATGCACAATATGACTTATTTTAACAAGAGTTAATGTAGTTACCCATACTTGTTTATCATCAACATATTCAACTAATAACGGACTTTGGGGACATCAAAATCACTTCACAGTGACAAAATCTATACTGATGAAATTACATGAACTGGTCACTACCAGTATTATGAGTTTGGTACATGCCTTTTATCAGATTTCCAAATAAACATTCTGTGTGCATTCCTACCTGTTAAAATGTTCTTGAATGCCTCCTCTACATTCGTGGAGTCCAATGCTGACGTCTCAATAAATGAGAGTGTGTTCTTTTCTAATGCGAGAAGAGAGGTTTGACACTTGAGATATGTACAAAATCCCACTGAGCGCAGACTGTTTGGCATAATTATGTCTCAGTGCGATTTACCTGCGAATGCTCGGGCCTCATCAGTGGGCACGGCCCTGAGGTGTCGGAGGTCGCTCTTGTTTCCAACCAGCATTATGACAATGTTGTTATCAGCGTGGTCCCTCAGCTCCTTCAGCCAGCGTTCAACGTTCTCATATGTCAGGTGCTTCGCGATATCGTAGACTAGGAGAGCCCCGACCGCACCGCGATAATACCTATGTGAACCAGCATAAACGGAACGATTAAAATACTGCCAATACAGCGTGATCGTGGAAGATAGTTTAGACAAAACTGAAGTACTCACGCTGAGGTGATGGCTCTGTAGCGCTCCTGCCCAGCTGTGTCCCAGATCTGAGCCTTTATCGTCTTGCCGTCCACCTGAATGCTTCGGGTGGCGAACTCCACCCCGATGGTGCTCTTGCTCTCCAGGTTGAACTCATTTCTTGTGAAACGGGACAGCAGGTTACTTTTCCCCACTCCAGAGTCTCCAATCAGTACAACTAGAATCAATACAAAAATTATATTTAGACTTTAAATGACAAGCACTCAAGGAACTTGTATTTTTAATAGTGTCCCATAGGTGAGTCTGTGACCAGTGGCTGGATTTCTACTTTGTTTTTACACTTAACTTAAACGGACTCATTTTTAGCTGCAGAATTACAGATTTTACTACAGAATTTACAGCCATGCTGAAAGTGCTGAACTGCTGCTTTCTATCTGTAGCTATCAGACTTTGCTCTTTTGGGAATGAGGCAGGAAGAAGTTGCCAATATCCTGCTCTATGGGAAATCTGACTCATCAGTTTCAAAGGGCCTCTTATTGCTTTGTCGTAAGGAGTCATCAGTATCTTACAATCAGTATCCAACGGCTGCTCTAGACCGCCTTACTTTGATTTGATATTTTTAAGAGATAGCTACTTGACCATTCATAGTGTTTCATCTCAGGTTAGTATCACAAGGGAGGAAATAAGGATGCCACCTATTGTGGTCCCGTCTGACAGTGAAACCTAACCAACGTAACTGTAATCCTAGGTGTAAATGGATCATGTGATCAGGGACTTTTGGTATTTGTTTGGTATGAAAATATGCTGGCTTTTGTTGTTTGGAAAATACCTGGGAGCATAACAAAGCGCTACTGGAGTTTCCTTCTCTTTCACTGGGAGCGAGTTTCCTCCCTCAGGCTCCAGATTTTTGTTTTTTGGGGGGGTTTTGGACCACAAAGAGGAATCCTGTTTTTTTTAAATAAATTCATCTGACTTTAGGAGGCAGTCTAAAGAAAGCAGACCACTGCTGGAGCCCCTGCTTGAATAGCAGACGTCTACGTGTGGCCACCACAAAGGAAAACTTCTCTTCCATGCCAGTAAAGTTTAATTAATGCAGAAGTAATGGCTCCATCCGTCTGACTAGCCACTAGCTTGCAGCGCCACACGCCCTACTTTCTAGAAAAGCCCAAACTGCTAGCTGTAAACCTCGATACAAAAGAAAAAGCACCGCACCTAAAGTAACGGCAAATATGGGATTAATTAGAGGAAGCGACGCTTCAATTGTAAAAATAAAAATAAATATAAAATGTAAAAAAAAAAAAAAAAAAAAGGAAGGGAATAA
>VUQG01024743.1:47073-59771 GCA_015106755.1 Etia nguti | reverse complement strand
GGGGGGGAATCTCGGGTTAGCTACAGTTAGCTGCCACCACCAGCTGATTTTCTACCCGGCGATACCGCAGCTAGCATGCTAACTGACGCTGAACCCGTCCAGAAGCGGCAGCGGTTCCGCTTACCTTTAAACAAGAAGTCGTATTCATCGTCCCTGTTCCCCATCGTTTGATACTATCACCCTCCTTTTTGAGATTGCGGTGATGACAGTAGGTTTCCCTGCCCAAACCAGGGTGGTGCGCCAAGATGACGAGAGACAATGTGCACGGAGCGGAGCCGCTGACACGGTCACGTGACTGCCCGCTACGCAGTTGCACGTACAGAAAGAAGGAGGCGATGCGGTTAGTGCTGGGAAAAGTCTCTCTGTGGATACTTTGTATTCTTTTACCTTCTTATTATAATTCGACTTTTAATGTTTTGTGTTTTTAAGGTTATAAATTCTGTCATAATTTTGGAAGTTTCTGACGTTTTAATTTACAGACATCCAGTTTCTCGGCAGTCCTGTGAAAAACCAAGTACATCCTTACCGCTTCCATGGGAATAAAGAGGGTAAGTAACAGGAAGGTGCTGGTAATCAAATTCAACAAGTCCTTCATTGTACAGAGAGATTATTCACAAGTGGAAAACATTCAAGACAGCTGCCAGCAAATTCACCCTTAAGTTACATGTTAAAGTTCACGACTGTACAAATAGAATACAGCAAGAATGGCTTGTTTGGAGAGGAAGGAGAAACCCTCCTCTCACCAGAAATAACTGCCAGCACGGCTTATCTGCACCTGAGTAAACCACAAGACTTCTGGAACAAAGTGGAGATATTTCTCCATGCACAATGAAAACAAAACACAGCATATCAGGAAAAACACCTGATACCATAACTGTCAAACATGGTGGTAGAGGGGTGATGATTTAGGTTTGTTTGGCAGCCACTGGAGCCTAGACACCTTACAGAAAATGAGTCGACCATGTACTCCTCTGTATACCAAAGTATTTTGGAGGCCATCTGTCCGACAGCTAGATGTTGGCTCATGCAATAAGAAAACAATCAAGGTGTCGTAATGGTCCAAAGTCCAGACCTGAACCTGACTGAAATGCTGTCTCAAAGCCTTACGAAAGGTGTGCATACACAAATGCACACATGAATAAGAGTGGGCCAGAATTCTTCCAAAATAATTTGAGTGACTGATAAAGTCACACAGAAAACAAGTTATTGCTGCTAAAGGTGATTCAACCTTTAGCAAGTTGCTGATCATGGGATGTGCTTAGTTTTTCACAGGATTGCAGAGGGTCCCTTGAGAACCTTGAGAAAGAAAAAAAAGGTCACATACAAGTATTTTATTTACTTCGCTTTAGTTTTCCATCCAAGCAAGGAAAAAGGAAAATGGATAAACACATTTATGGGCAGTACCTGATAACACTGATGATGAAACTGAGGGCTAGCCATCCCACACTCTTACAAAGTTGGCAGCACTGCTTTCTCCAGCTGCACTGTGCTGAGAAATGGTTAAACAGTTTTGTATATTAAAAAAGTGTAGCACTCAACAGAAGATGAATCGTTTACATAAATGTTAAATTTATTTTAAAGATCCAAAAATTTAAAAAAAAAATTGGCAGAACAAAGGTGATAAATTGCTGCACATGTCTGTGGACATCAGGCCAATCAAACTGTAGTACAACTGTGGCCTAATATTTTTACACTTATAAAACTTATATGTATTTGTTAAATAAAATCTTTTGAAACTTATGAGGTCCTTGTGATTGTTCTTCACTGTATCATAGAAACATCTTTCTGTAACTGCCAAAACCTTTGACTACAGCTGTAGGACAACAAAGCGACACCAGGGGACAGCAATGCTCTCTATTGACAACTAATCTGACAAATCTATATCATCCAAGTTCATCCAAAACTTTTGAACAGTGGTCAAATGTAGAAAAGGCCCAAAGCAGCTGAAGAAAGGAACCTGTGTGGCCAACACTGGCAAGATGTTTAAATCTCATCAGATCTTACAGTGGTGATATTTATGCAGTGCTTAACTTCAACAAATGCATAAACTAATAAACTTACACTTACAAAAAGAGATTAACTTACACCCTACTCTTGTCAAATGAATGTACAATAAACTGTGCAGCCACTTACCAGAGATCAGAGAGATTTGCAATGAGGGCGAGGACTCTTGGGCGCACTCGCTGTTGCTTCTTTTTTTGGGTTCAACTTTTGTGTCCATCATCATCACCTAAACACCTTTCTGAACACAAGAATTCATAATCAACCACTATAAACAGTGATTCATGCTAAATGGGGTTTTTAAAAAAACACAACTAAAGTACAACACTCACTTCTGAAGGAACTCAAGTGAAGAGCTGTGGAGTCACAAATTTTAAAGACTTTGCAAAATTTATTCATGTTGAAATGATGTGGATTCAGGCTTTGGTACCCAGTTAAAAACACAAAACACAAAAACACAGAAGAAGAGCAGAGTTTGATGCCAGCTGGTTTATTGAACTCGCAAGTTCAACAAATACCAAGAAGAAATGAAAAAGCTCCCTAGGGTTTTCACTGTAAACACATGCAGGTCAAGAGCCAACAAAGACAAACATATTGTAGCCGTTTGAGGGATTTCGGTGCCCTTTTTATTAATGAGGTGTCACCTCCACCTTTTGTTTAACCTTATAAATAAATTGAATACATCTTCAGATTTATTCAATCCCCATTCTCAGCGCGTAACATACCGACAATTTGTCACTTGCGGAGGCGTCCTATAGGAACGTGAAAGGTAACCTTCGCGTCCCTATGATACGCACAGGATTGTGGATGGAATCCAATAGAATGATGCTCCTAGCCGTAACACACTCTCCAGCCGTGTGTTCCAGCCCTAACCCTAACCTTAATCCTAACCCTAATCCTAACCACAACCTTAATCGTATTAGATAGTGTTTTCCAAAGCGATTCATGATGAGAAAGTAAAATAAATGTACATGTGTAGATTCATTCCAAACTGTTCCCATGTTTCCAAACACGTAACATACAGACGATTTGTCACTTAGCGTCGGTATGTTACGTTTTGGGATGAGAAGGTGTTGGTTATTCCCCAACTGTGTCCGAATATTTTCCTTAACAATTTCCTGTTAGTTGTGTATATTCATGTCTTACATTGATCAACATGCCAATTTACATCATTTTGGTCCTTTATGATATTCGACACTTGTGTTACATCACTTTCTGGGCACTCCTCCCGGAGCTTATGATCTGTTCTCATTATAGCTATTTTGACAGGTCTGTGCTGCGGTAGATACACAATGATGATCGTTTTACTTGCTTTATAGCAAGGGATAGTCCATCCCATTTGGCAGTTCTATGACTTTGAAACCCCTCTTGCACTGCCAGGAGTAGACTGTAAATCTCAACCTTTGGAGTTTCTACCACTTCAGACAGTCCAGGCTGGCGAAGCGGCCCGTACAGCTAAAATAATGACAAGGTGCATCCTCAAATGGTCCTGATTCTACCAAACGTAAGGCTACCAAACCTGTCAACATAGGCCACAAACCTGTCAAGGTTACCCATTATTCTAAATTATTAGGTCTTAAAGCAACCAGTGTGCATGAACAGGTGTTCATACAAATAGTGTAAGCTGTGAAGTATATGGGTCAACAGCTTAACATTATAATTCTAATGTATAAAGCACTCCAGTACAAGTATATAGTGTATAAAAATATATATAATTTCAGAGTATATATGTAATTTTAAAAAAAAATCCCCCACAGATCCACTGGGTGGTGGTAATTCAGGCAGTGATAACTATAATATCTGCCTGTCGTTCTAACTGGCTCACACACTTTAGGGCCAAAGTCAACAGACTGGATTGTTGATGTTAACTAATACTGCGCTCTGAAAAGTGTGCTTCCGTGACATATGGGCTGTAAGTGACGATTTAAACTTGAAAACATTTGTGCATCCTTGGGTTTACTTCACTAAGAATCCGGAAACTACACCGTAACCTTCCAGGTAACATGACGTGCACCTTCAGAGAAACGTAACTATGCGTCAGGTCGAGGCAGACCTCGGGGACTTGAATGCCGTGGAAGTTATTCGCCTGCTTCACTCGGTTCACCTGGATCAATATCGCACGGCGTCGTATTTGGCTGTTATTCTCTGTTCAAAGCCTAAAAGTTGGATTGTTGGTGGTGAACCCACCAGGTGCGTGACACCTGGTGTGACCAACAATCAGTATCAAAGATATTCCCCTTACAGTTCAGAGAAAAGGGGGGGAAACATATTTAAACGGCAACGGTTGCCTTTTCTTCTCTGAAAAGGACTAAAAGAAATAATATTTAACATCTTGTTTCTGTAGAATCTGAGAGCTTATGATTTCAGATTTCAGAGTGGAGGCTGGTTTTATATGTAACATTAAATGTAGAGCAAACTTTTTTCTCTTTTCTTTTCTTTTTTTTCTTTTTCTTTTTTCTTTCTTTTTCTTTTCTTTTCTTTCTTTCTTTTTTTTTCTTTTTTACAAATGAACAATATATTTTCACCTAAAAGTATATATTAACAGTAAAAATGAATTTTACATAGCCTAGTGTTTCTTGATTTACGGTAACTCAGTGCTTCTGCTACAGTAAGATACTATTTTTAACAGTACTGTTGAATTTTGTTTTTCACTGTAATTTTCACGGACATTTTTTACAGTGTGTAGGTATGAGCCCTACGTAATTGAACCTTAGACTGGATTATTGATGTTAAACTATAATGGCTAAGAGTGAGTTACTCTATAAAGATCACACACTCACAGAGTAAACACTGGTGTGGTAACTTCAAGGCCCACCCTTACACCACCCCCGATGTAAATTCAGGCACTGCTATTTATTTTTTATTTTTTTTCCTGCATTACTTTGTGTTAAGTGTTTGCACAGTTCTTTTAACAGGAGGAACAGCCCTGAAATCGACACAAACATGTTTCTTGTTGGTGGCGCTGGCGTCTGAAAATGTGACTTCGTGTACTCAGTTCATTTTGTAGCAACAGAAAAAAAAAAAAACCACGATTATTTTTACGTGATCTTTCATGCAACGGTGTTCCCCAGGGAATCAGATTACCAAAAAACTTTGACAGGATTGAAAATAAAGTACAAGTAGCTGGTTAATCTCAGGACTTGTTTCATGCTATCTGATAAAGAAGCCTGTGCTATTTTTACTAAAAACCGCGATGATATCAAGTTAGGCCTCCTGATTAACCGAAAGATTAGGTGACACCTTGACGTATCACCTCAACAGGTGTCACTAACGTTAGAAGCATCGTTTCACTGCCTGTACCTGGTGGGGTACATCCTGAACAGGTCGCCAGTTCGAGGCAGGGCTTACGAGGGCTAAAGAGAGACAGATAGTCAAAATATTCGCACTTACATTTACACCTATGGGCTATTTAGATTCACCAATTAACCTGACGCCCTTAAGCGCATGCCTTTGTTCTGTGGTAGGAAACCGGAATAACTAGAGAAATCCCATGCAAATTTAAGTACAGTATTGTGCAATATCTTGGTTATTTAAAATAAACAACATTTCCCATCTTACAGCGTCAGTACACTATACTTATTTTTAGGCGCAGGCTGTATTATAGAGTAGCCTAACTTCTGTGTATTTTATAGGAAAGGAGCGCCAAACAGTCGCCTCAAGGCGCTTTATGTTGTAAAGACCCTGCATACTATAAGTAATTTTAAGCATGCTCATATTATAAACTTTAAAATAATTCAAAATAAATCCAAAATCTTTATATGGAGTATATTGTTTCCCTATAGTTCCATACTGTGGAACTATAAGAAATCTACTTAGAAATCTAAACTAAAATAAAAATATAGAGTAAGAAAAATAAGTTTGGTTTTAGTCTTTGCCAGTTTCGTCAGATTATGTCATGTGAATGTGAATTCAGGTCAGAGTTTTTCTAAAAGCAGGTGTCTGGACAGAAATCTGTAAACTGTATACCTGTGAAACAGGTAAACAAGTGAAATGGTTCTGAAGCAGACTTGTGAATGAGTAATAGCTGACTATTCAAAGTTAATGCAAATGTAAAAAAACAAACAAAAATAAAGTGGTAAACACATTGTACACATGTACTAGTTATCACAGGATGGCCATTGATGATGGCAGGTTTAAAAAGCTAACGCTCCACCTCAACAGCTTTATGGTTTATGATTTGTTTCCATTTTTTGTTTCCATTTAATGACCTGCTGTGAATTATTTGCTGTAAATAATGACCGAAGAACATACATTTTCTTTTGGAGTTAATTAAGGTGTAAATACCAGGCGCTGGAATTTGTTCCAAGTTGCCCAATAAAAGAAAAGGTAGATTCGGTGTCACTCGAGAAACACCCACCCACTTCGCTCTTTGACCAATCATTGGTCGAGGGCGTGGCCCAGAGGACTGAGTTGTTTTATAGTCAGGCAGCTGGGGCACTTTTCATACATTTGTAGGGGAATTGAGTTCGTATTCACAGTATAATCTGATTTATTCTGACCAACGACACTTGCTGTGATGGCAAAGCGAACAAGGCGACCGAGGGACCAGCTGCCAAACTGTTACTATGAAGGATACATGGAGAAGAGATCATTCAATGATGAGGTAAATAATCGGAAAAGATTTTTGGTTGGTTGTTTGCGCAGATATTTGACCGTTGTATAGTCACATTAACAGCAAACATTTCCTTATTTTCCGTTGAGGCTTCATGTTTTTAACTTTCAAACAGTTTAGGCAGTTTTTGAGTTTAAATGTCCATGCATTTCTCATAAATGATCAAAACCTGATGAAGCAAAGGGTTTCTATTGATTGTTACTGTCCCAAAAGAATTTGGTCTTATATATAAGAGAGAGAAAAACCGCAAATCCTTACAATTGAAAAGCTGGAAGTGTAAAAAAAGTGACCACTTTTGCTTGAAATATTGTCAAATTCGTTTTCTTAGTATAAAGCAATCAATTAGTCTGAAATAGGTATTCTGTTTTCTTTTTTATTGTGGTAATGGTAACAACAGAGGAACATGAATGACTGACCTGCAAACCATGTGCAGAACATGCCATGAATGTTCCTAACAGATCTGCCAACTGTTAAATATTTTTATTTACTTACTCATTATAATGTCAGGGTCATTTAGTGACTTCAAAGAGGACCTCTATGCTTTTTTGGGCAATATTTCATTTTATTTGTAGTTTTGTAGTTTTTTGTCCTGCGCAAGCCCTTTTTTTTTCTATAAAACCCGTGCTTTATATAAACTGCACTTCAACGTAATATTTTTACTTTGTCTTTCCAAGGTTATGCTTAAAATGATAAAATTGCACTGCGTTGGCATGATTACTGCTCGGTTACCCTTTAAAACAGATGTAGGTAAAAGAGCTAGATAAAAATCAGGTGAAGAGTTGTTTACTGTGGTAGAGAAGCTCCTCGTCATTTTCACATTTTTTTCTGACTGTCAGACTGGTTTGACTTCTTTACTGCTTTTGTCGTAACCATTTGAGGAAACCAGGAAGTGACACAAAATATGAACTGGAACATCAAGCTTTAGAGATCATAAATCCCGAGGGCTGTTCTGCCAACGTGTTATTGATAAGACTGTGCACATGAGACTGAAGGGCAAAGCTGCCCTTACATCTGTCCCAGTGTTGGAAAATGGAAAAAGAGACCTTCATTCGGGTCTTTGCTTTCTCTGTAGACAAAAATAAGATGAAATTATACATGAAATGTCTCTAGTTTTAGTCTTTCTCAGTCTAGGTAAAACAAGTCTGGGGGGCACTGGTGTACCTGTTGAATGAAACTGGGATGTCTGCTTGACTTCATACAAAATCTTTACATTGTGTATTGGTCTGTTCTGAACTTCCTACAGTGTGACAGCCACACCATAATAAAACCTTGCATAACAGACTAAAATGTAGAGTTAACACTAAAACTGATAAAATCAGAAACAAAGAAATCAATTGAAATCAAGCTGAAATGAAAACAAAAATGTAAAAAAAAAAAAACCAACAACAACAACAAAAAACCAAGCAAAATAAAAACTAATGGAAAACGATCATAACTTTGTTCATACACATACCAGGATTTGACACACTTCACATGCCAACACATTTATTCATTTCAGTGATGCAGCGTCATGATTCCCCTCAGGTCCAAAGGAATCCAAACAAGTGTGTAGAGCAGAGTTATTAATGTCATACACTGGTATCTGTTGCGGTAAAAATCTGTTGACTCATCAGGTCTTTCCCAGAAATGTCATCAGCGTGGTTTTTGTTGTTGTTTTTTTTCCCCTTGTTGTGCAACTTGCTTTTATTTCCTTTGCTTTCTGGCTTAATTGGAAGGAAATAAATGAAATGGATAAAAGAAAATGGATGATTTTATTTTTAAAATATCTATCCACATGTCTGGATTCTTCACTTTTCTTGAGCCGTTTTTCTTTTTGTGTGCAGACATCTCAGAAACTGTGGACCGCCCTTTGTGGAAACACACTTTTTTTCTTCAATGACAAAAAGGACTGCGATGTAAGTTGTCTTAATGAAATTCACAGATTTGAATTATTCTTTATCAAAAAACCAAAAATTTTCTTGATTAACCCTCTGATTGTGTGTGTTTCATCAGTACATAGAGAAACTGGATCTCAGTGGATTTATCTCAGTAACAGATGAGACCAGACAGGACCGTAACTTGGAGGCAGCCAGATTCAATCTCCGACTGAAAGACGGAAATATCAAATTCACTGTGAGGGAATATGTGGACTACATGCAACTGGTCTGATTTCTATCAAAGGAGGTTGCTCTGTTTTTGACCTTTTTCCCCTCCTCTGTCATTTCTTTAGGTTCCAAATACAGAAGTTCGTGAGTTTTGGAAGGGCTATATCCAAGCTGTGGCTGAGGTCTGTGGTATAAACCTTAATCTCACTTTATTAAAAAATAACAAGATGTTGATGTAACGCAGAGTATTTAAAATTATTATTATGTATTCCTGCAGCTGGCTGTGCCCACCTCTCTGAATCTGCTGCCAGGTCAGATCCACATGCTGAAAGAGGCAGTACAAAAGGAAAGGGAGAGAAAACAGAACACCCCTCCATCTGCTGAGACCAGCTGCCCTTCTTATGTCACCCTCAAAGCAGACATGCCAGCGTTAGTATCAAAGACACTTGTGACTTTTGCACTGTTGCTGACTATTTTTATGGAGAAGAGCTGTTGCAATAACTGTAAATGCATTAACTGGTATTTAACTGAATTCTCTGCATTTTCATTCTCGGACCAAAAAAAATGAAAAAAAAGCCAGACATATTGGAATTTTGTTTTCTTTGGAAAGAAGTCAAGATTGACTCTAATGCCAGAAACATTCTTTGCAAATACATTCCATTAGAGTTTAATTATATACCAGCTCAGCTGCTGATGAGTGACACGTTTGTGTCATCCCTATAGCTGTTACCACAATATGTCCCGCCTGGAGGCTGAGCTGCTTCTTGAGAGAGAAGTCAAAAGAGGAAACCTGCTGCTGAGGCCTGGAAGTGATGGGAGCTCCTTCGCTGTCAGCACCAGGCAGGACTTGGACAGGTACGCACACACATCTGATACAGATATAAACATGTGCTCACTCATTCATATATAACACAAATAATATACAAAATTAATTCCAAAAAAGTTGTGATGCTGCGTAAAATGCTAATTAAAACAGAATCAAGTGATTTGAAAATCTCATAAACCCATCATATTGTATTCACAGTAGAACTCAGACAACATGTTAGGAAAAATATTTTTAACATATCATCTTTTATATGTTCTATTATGAATAAAATATGGATTTATGAGATTTACAAGTATTATATTCTGTTTTTATTTACGCTTTGCACAGCGTCCTAACATCACTGATAGCAATAACTATGTTGGTATTTTATTCAGGTTCAAAGTTTATTCATTTTTTTCTTTTAGCCCTTTAGTCAAACACTACCGCGTGATCCGAAAACACGACGGGGGCTTCATCATTGATGTGGACCCTAAAGTGAGTACTAACGCTAAAGCCCAGTTCTGGGTTCAGTTCTACATGTGTGCCTCAAATAAATGAGCAACTGAGTAATTTAAGAGGAATCTTATTCTCTATGCAGGTCTTGCCTTTTTTATTGTTTTATGAGATCTTCTGTGTGTAGCTTACACCCACATAGCAGTGGCAAACAGTGCAACACACATACTGCTGCCCTTGATAGAACTTTTTTTTTCATGGTTTTATTGGCGATAGAGATCAAGTGTTATAAAGCGTTATGACCTCCTGGAAAACAACAAAGGGATTAACAGTAAAGGCTGTGGTGGGAATAAAATTGTCATGGCAGCGGATGATTGTTTTAATCTAGCTGCTGTTTTCATGACTCAGCCCTGATGTGTGGGGTTTTTTTTTTTATTAATTTGAGGGTAAAACTCTGCGTTTGTGCTTACAAGTTGCATACATTTCCTTCTGCGCTCTCATGACACACCTTAGTCTGTAAAGTGAATTTCAGCAGCAGTGCTCAGTGCAGTTCCTGCAAGACATTTTATCGTTGCAGGTCCACAAATGACCGAGTCAACACACACACCCATGTTAACTTTGTGTATTTGAATATTCTCTCTGTGCAGGTCACCTGTGCCACTCTGCACGATGTGATCAGCTATTTAGTGACATCAACTGACGGAGCTTTGATTCCCCTCATTATTGAAGAACCATATGAAAAGAAATTCTGTATGTACAGAACCTGATATAGTCCAATCTCTATTTGTTCTTCTGTAATAATTATTCCATGACTAATATAAGCTATGAACTTTTTAACAGCTTATATTTCTTCTGATAATGAAAATGGAGAAAAGAGTTTTCAGCAACCCTCACAAAAAGGTCCTCCACCAAGCCTTCCTCCCAAACCAGGTATTTTCCATCAACACAAACTCATACATCAGTCTATTTACTCTGCTTTGTAAGCCTGTTTGTTTTGGTGCTTTGACCTCAGCAGTTGGGAGATTCCTCCCAACTTTAGTTTCTTCTTTTGGCTCTTTAAACTAAGGCTGATGTGAATATTGTGTTTTTACAGGTAGAACGTAAATTTTGTTTTGAAAAGTAAGGAAAAAATGTAATCTGACAGGCGTTTTTTACTACAGTTACAGGATGTAATAAAAAAAATCTGCACAAAATATCATAGTAAGCAATCGTTTGAAATTAAAACCCAAGAAAATCTTTATATAATGAATTCATTTCAGAGTCCTGTTACTAAAACATATTACGTTAACCTTTATTTACCTGAACGTAATATGCCGTGTTCATTGTCTGCATATTTGTGGTTTCCCAAGGTTGCTGGTTGAAATAGTACCTGTTTTTTAATCTGGTCATTTTATTTATTTATTTTTTTTAGTAGGTGCTCCAATAATCAAAATCATGTCTTCTATTTTGCAGTCTGTAGAAAAACACCATCTCCTGAACCAGAGCAATCACCAGTGGAAGAGTGCTTGTATTTGAATGAGAACTGTGAGTATCACCATTGTCACATGTGCCATCAATCAGCCCATCCATCCATCACGAGTTTGTTACGTTTCACAAGTGTAAACAGGTGTGACTTCATTTTTTCCAGTTACTGTTTTTAAGCAATGTCTGTGTTCAAACAGGGAATGAGGAAGAAGAAGAGATAGAAGATTCCTCAGCCATTCCACTGCCACGTAAGTCGCTCTCGATCTCTATCTCGCTAATCTCAGAAATATTTACGTTGACGCTGCGTGGCTAATTTATTTTTTCTGTCCCCCTTGTATGTGTCTTTGTCTTCACTACAGAACCAGAAGAGAAACCCCAGAAAATTCCTCTCATGCCTCCAACTCCTGCACCTCGCAAATTTCTTCTCTCCTCTGCTCCAACCACAAAACAAGATGTGAAGGTGAAAGGCGTTACAGACCCCAATAACCAGAGTAGGTTCACTTTTAGGCTTTTACCTACCTCAGTGAAGTCTGAATACATTTGCATTCAGATGTAATATTCTTCTAAATGGTTATTTTTACTTTTTTGTCATGTTAAACTTTATAATCTGTTTATGTTTTAGTTGCTCGCGCAACAATATCTGAGCTGAAACTTCGGCTGGGAAAAAAAAGGGAAAGTGCCAGCGACCTCTCGTGATGGGAGCCCCTGAGAGCCATCTCCATCTGTGACAATGTGGCAAAGCTGCTGTGTCAGGCCGTCCCTGCAAGATGAACCGACACATGGGAGCAGGGACGTGCCATTTCCCCGCACAAATAACCTCCTCCTGCTCTGCAGTGTAGCTCGGCTCTGTCGGCAGCACAGAAGCGGCAAAGCCTCTCAGAAGATTAACGTGCTATTGATTTTTGCCTCTCTTGGACACTCATTAGCAAATTAATTAACTGTAAAGAGCAGTGCACATGTCACATTATCTATACCTTTCTCTTGTACACTTTGCACATTTGCCATTGAAAGTGGCACTTTTTTTCTCCTTGTTCTATTGAATCACATTTATCAGTGTTTTTACATTTATTTTTGTGTTTTTTTTTAATTACCAATGGTATACAATGGTTATATTCTGCCTTACAGGCATGATGTTCATATTTGAACTACAGTGTATTACTGCCCACCTTTTCAGTGATGCAGCCCTATGAAGAAAAAACAGAACCGCCAGCTGAACTTTTGCTTTCTGTAAATTCATGTATTGCATATAGTTTTTTTTTTTTTTTTTTAACTGAAGTTA
>VUQG01024743.1:18637-30837 GCA_015106755.1 Etia nguti | reverse complement strand
AACGACCCCACATCCACCCGAACAAACACCGAGTACAAAAACAAGACGACTGAGAAATTCAAGCCCGTGCTGCATCCACAAACTCCTTCATATCGCCGCTTCTCCCCCTCCTTCCTTTGTACACTACGCCCTGAAACGGCTTCCCCCATCAGAGACACCTGTTCCCCAGGCTCCGGCTCACCTTCTGGTCTCCCATCTTGCAGTCAGATGCACCGGCGCCGTAGCTGCTGCACACACCGCCGGTATGTCTCCTCCGTCCCCCGGGGTTTGGTGTATTAGCACGGCGGAGCTGGTACTGATGCTGCCGGAGAGCAACGCATCTTCGGACGGACACCAACCACCAACGCCTTTGGGCCGTAGTAAGCGAGGCGCATGCGGCACGGGAGGATTCTGGGTAGTGATGTTCTGGTGGCGCGTGTGAGGGATGCTGCTTTCAGGTGCAGTCAGAGAAAAGACAACGCGATAGATAGATAGATAGATAGATAGATAGATAGATAGATAGATAGATAGATAGATAGATAGATAGATAGATAGATAGATAGATAGATAGATAGATAGATAGATAGATAGATAGATAGATAGATAGATAGATTAAAATGTAATTAATTTTAGTTTTATTTATAGGGTATTTAATTAATAGCCTATATAACACAATACAGAGCCATTTAGGGTCACTATAAAAGATCTTCCTGGATATGGATATAGGTTTTCCTGTTATTTATAAAATCTCTTTATCTACTTTAGTTACTTAAAGAAAAAGACAAAACTCTGTATCTACTTCCTTCTTCCTTTTTTCTTTGTAGAGGACACAAATGAATGTCTTCTAAATAATGCAGGAGAAGTGTCCCCCTGAAATCTACATCTATATTACCAGATAAGTGGCCACAGCAGTATCAGTGCTGGGAGTCCATATCTCCCTAAATACTGATTCATTTATTCAGCATATCTAATCTGAGAGGTAAAACTGAGCGCATGGTTGGTAATATTATGGTGAAGCATATTATGAATTTGGATGATCTTGTGGTCTCTAGTCGTGATAGTGCTGGTCTCCATTAGCTCCTTCACATATTTTGTGGACATTTTTTAAAATCACATACAGCGATGTTATTATTTATAGAACCAAGGAAGACAAACATTTAAGATTTCCAGACTTCCTATAGTCATACAATAATGTTACTGTGTGTGTAATAGGGTCAGATATCTTGGACATCTTATTACAGAGCAAAAAAAACATTTGATAATGATATTTGTAGGCAACGTGCGATAATGTATAGATCAAGCAAATTAAATGCATGCCCAGACAGAGTGCAGATCATTATTTAGATCATTATGTAGAGCATGGTGCTTTTCTTTCCTGTAGTTTGTGCATAGTGTACACCTCTAGCACATCTTTGCACAAACTACAGGAAAGTGAGTTTACCGAAACTAAATGTAGCTTTTAATGACATCATGGGGGGGGGGGGGCGAAGATGGCTCAGTGCATGTAAGATGTTTGTAACTGCTGGAGTCAGCACAAACTTTACTGGGTATAAGTGTATATGCAGGCTTAATATGAAATCACTGTGGGCTAAATGCAAATTATGTTTAACACCAGACATTGCCATTATTAGTTCTAGAGACATTTGTATCCTCTCTTTGTGGGAAGGTGTTTTGCATGTACTTTACTGTCTGAAATAAAGATTGAATGAACCCATAATCTGCCCATTTAGGTGTGACTGGAAACATGGAAATAAATCATACTTTTACTCTAGTATTGTGCTTGTTTTAATGTAACTGTATTATATATGTCACCACCTCATATCAGAGCGTGATGTTGGCCTTTTTTCTATTCATTTCAATTCAGACTGAAAATCTGATGCAAAGAGTCAGTACATTCTGCCCCATGTCACACTTCTGATGTCTATAAATTATTATTTATTTGAATTAGTGAAATAAATATCGAAAACTCAGAGATGCAAGATGCCACCCACCACACCACTGGGCTCCCCAATGTTAAAAGTGCTGTGGTTAACGCTACCAGTTCACAGTGAGAAAGTGCTGACTTTGAATTTAACTATGTCGGCTCGTGTAAGTTTGCATGTTCTCTTTGTGTCTGCATTTATTCTTACAGGTGCTTTGTCTTTCTCTCTCCCACGGTCCTCTCAAACACATGCATGTTAGGTCAACTGGTGATTATAAATTGCCCAGAGGTGTAAATGTGAGCACGAATGTGAGCCTGTCTATTTGACCAGGGTCTACCACAACTGTTCCTCTCTTGGCCTCTTGCCTTATGAGAAAAATAAAGAAAATAACTTTGTGTTGTGCATGTGTATTGTGTCACGGAGACCATTCATGACCTCAAAACTGTTAAAATTGATGACAACGTGATTTTCAAACTGAGTAAAAAAAAGCATATGTGACCTTTGTACTCACAATTTTAGTTTGGACACATTTAGACAACTTTTTTTTTCATATATGTCCTCAGAATGGGTCACATCAGTGACTGCAAACTTGCATTCTTTTGATGAAGGAAAACAACAATAAAAAGACCCATTGGCCGATGAGCGTAACTCAAAACAAAGGAATTAAAATAACCAACAGAGACTCCTAACTTAAGAGATGCAGCTTCCTGTCTGCTCAGTAGCAAACAAAAGACCCACTTTAACTTAGCTGCACTGGGTCTCCAAATAGAAAGAAAAAAAAACAAAACTTCTAAGTATAGCCCCCCCCTAAAACCTGAATTTTGGTAAAGTTTCTTCATTCTGATCAGTGCACTGAGTAATATTTGCATTATGTTTTATTAAAAAAAACAACAACCCTGCAGCTGTTTCAAAACGCTACATTTTTTTACAGTAATTTTTGGGTTTTTTTCTTTTGCTTTTATGCATCGACATGTGTTTCTTATCAAAAACGACACCAGTAAATAGAAAATGGTCTGAGATTTATTATCATTTCATATATAACAACATAAAGCATGAAGTTCATTGTATTCACAGAGTCCTACTAAATAAATGATTTTAAGATTCTTTCTTTTCTTGCATTACAGACAGGACCTACTTTCAGTGAAAAAAAAAAGATCATAGGGTTGAGGTTTCAGAAGCTATACACCCCCTGCAACCTTCAGATGTCTCTTCTTGTGGCCTTTTTTCTTTACTCTTCACTGTCAGGAACAAACAGTACACTGACACCTGCTATAATGTTGGTGAATTAAAGATTAGCTCTCAGAGCAAATCAATGCAGCACGGCTTTACACTTTAAACACCTGAATGCAAAATGCCACGCACACAGTTGTGTTCTTAAAGCCTTTTGTTGTGTTCACTTTATAAAACGGCAATGCAAAGAAAATTAATATGTATTTTTATAGAAGTTGAATCTCTTGACGTTTTTGTCAAGATTGTGGTTGGAGACTGGATCAGAAAGTTCAACAAGCCATTTTGCTTAGTTGTGTCTTGTCACAGGAAGCCAGATGTTACTTTTCTAGTAAGACAGCGTGGAGACGAGACGTGTAGAGTTTTAGCACCCTTGCACTTAAAACCCACAGGGGTTTCACAACCCCTTCACATCATCCTCATGTTTCTTATATTTGGTGATAGGAAGAAAGTCAGCAAATGTACATTTATATCACTGAGGAATTCACACGTTCACATCAAGCCGCAGACCAATGCAGGGTATACTTTTTTTTCGAAAGGGGTAAGAGTAGTAGTCAGGCGACTAAAACTGTTAGGTCTAAAAAACGGAGTTGGTGTTTCTGGTCAATAATTTCTGTCTTTCTCTTTCTCCTCTTCTTTGGAAAGCCTACGTCAGTTTCCATCTTCATTTGCTGTTTCTGCATAAATCTCCTATAGTAAAAGAAACTGACTGACACTGAACGGTATTAGAAAAAAAGAAAAAAAACAAAACTACTCCTCCCTCCCACCAACACAACCGCCCACACACCGGTTCTACGTCTGGCTTTGTCAGATGTGCAGAAAGGCTGGCTGCTAAGACAGGATGACACTGACGAGTAGAAGACCACTGCTCACACGATAAGATGGAAATGTCACTGAAGCAGTTGATTCTGATGCTACTCACGGGTAAGACTCCTGACTTTATATTTAACAGATTAAGAAAAGACTAGGCACAGTTGTATAAATGGAAAAGGTGTCATGCTAAATGCAACATGTGCATATTTCCTGAAGATGAAACTTGGTTGCCTGCCTGTAATTTTTGTCTACATGAACTATTTTATGATTCAAAAAGTAAACTATCTTCTTTTTTCTATTTACAGTGGCAGGAACAGCCATGGTGATATCAGGTCAAACTCCTGTATTTCTGAATGAAACAAGAACAGTGAGAGTTCCATCTGGGTCAGACCTGGCTTTGTACTGCTTTTTGAACACAGAGAAATACGAGCGATATCGAATTTCCTGGTTTTTCAGCAAATCTGGATTTGTCTTCAGCGAGTCAATTTCAGACTGTGAAAATATGTTTACTAACAAAACTGAACAAGACTCGAGAAAGACCTGCATTTTGTCAAACGTTAATGGAAACCACAGTGGATGGTACCTCTGCAAAGTCATAATAGAGATTCCCAGTTTAACAGAAATTCAAAGCAATGGAACAGAAGTAAATGTTTGTAAGTATCACTTCTAGCTTTTAAAACTGTTCATTTCTGAATTTAAGTCTCTTGCATAACTTTTTTGAGCAGTATACAAACATTTAATAAATGCTTTATAATACACTAAAATGTAGCAGTACAGTAGTACACAAATAAAATAAAAAAATAAAATATGCACTTTACTTTTCATTGGGTAATCGATATTTGTCAACAATTTCCTCTGTTAGTATGGAGACTTCATTTTTATCTTAGTAAACACAACAGCATCCACTTCAACCCACCTTTAACATTAATGTGTTATAAACCATTACATGTTTATATGCCGCTTACAAACATCTTAAAACCTGCTTTTTTGTCATGAATGAATGCATAACTAGTTTAAATGTTCTGGCTTGCAATGAATGTTTCTCATATAATTTTGTTTCCTCCACGACAGCGGACAGTGAAGTTACAACGTACCCGTCAAATGTGACGAATATTAAAGGTGTGTGCATGTATGTGCGTGTGCATGTGAGAGAGAGTGTGTGCATGCAGTTCTCAAAAGGCATAGCACATTTTCAGGACCCAGGGGATACTGAGCTGCGTAGATTTTCCAGTCAGTGTCGCTCGGCGTGGGTGTCATTTGTCCACTTACACAGGGGATAAATGCTCTAGATGATGAGTCAAAACTGTTTCAAAGTGCTCACATTCGTCCTGTCAGATGCGTAATGCTCACAGGAAATGCGTGGACCTTTACATAAAAAGGGCTGACTTAGCGACTACATACCTTTTAAAGGGATCACATAAAGTAACACTCCATTTTATTGTATCCATGGTGTAACTTGAGAGTTACTAGTAAGTTAAATGCGTTCACATTTCAGGACAAACTTTTCCTCCCGCAGACCCTCATGACCCTCGTGACAACTGGTGGATATGGGTGGTGTTGGGAGCATCTTTCTTCATCCTGTTCATCCTGATGCTCACATGTGTCCTGCTCACAAGAAGACAAGAAAATAGAGGTAGCGCTATTTCTTTTCATTGTGAGGGTTTAGATAATCATCGACAGTCTATACAGATTGCAGATAAGCTGTGCTTCAGCTGTATGCAACAGAAGCCGCTAGCCTGAGATAAAAGCTGCTCTATAAGAAAAAGAGGTCAAGGGACAAAAAAGCAAATTATCACACAAGATAACTTCACAAGATCTACAGTCACTCCAAATCTACACCGCATACAGTACAGGCTGATTCATTTCGTTGCAAATATTTGCATTTAGAAGAAGAAAATCTCTATTTTTTTTATATCAGAGAAGAAGTTTTTATGATAGCAGAAATCTTCCCAAGTAGTGGCTGATGGACGCAAACTGAGCAAGAAAGTGGTTAGTGTGGTTTGACAGCACACCGTGAGACAAACTTTACTGTCACTAAAAGATGTCTTCTCCTCCTGTGTGGTTTCAGTTAAGAAAAAGATTTTAATTTCTAGCAGACATCAGAGAGAAGGGCCGCAGTTTATTTTGCGAAGCAGAGCTCGAAGTAAGCACTTTGAGATCTGATTGTAGACTAGTGATCAGCACTGGTATTAATATCAGATATCTGCAGAAATAAAACACAGGCAAAGCTGAAAAAGCCCGTCCACATCTGCATCAGCCAGCACTTTTGCTACCTACAGATAGCTTTCTGTAGTGTCCATATTTGACAGGCAAAATAAACTGAGCTGTTTCATGATTATTGAAGCCCTTACAAGTGGTTTGACTGTGAAACTGGTATTATTATCATTGGAAATACACACATTTTTTACTATTTTATTTTCCAAAACTCAAATTTTCTGTCCATTAACTGGCAAAGAATTAAGTTTAAAACTTGATTAGTTCTGACTTCAGTCCCACTTGTCATCATAATGTTGTATTTGGCTCACAGATTTAATTCATCGACACATTTTCTAAACTAACTTCAAACCACAGAGGACAAAGCAGTTCTTTATGTAGGCAAGCAGCAGCTCATGCAAGTACATGTGGTTGTTTGGCCACCAATGAAGGCCACAGAGGATGGAGAAAAAAACAGATGTAGGGTGAAGCTTTGAAACTACTGCCAAGTAGCTGTAAAATCACATGTATGACCCAAACAAGGTGGTTTCTGTCTGACACAAATTGTTGTTTGGAGTATTGTGTTACTGAGAAAATGTGTTAAAATACACTTGGAAAAAAAGCGAGGAAATGAGAAAAAGATGTGCCACGAACAGAGAGTTACCGGCAATAAAAAGCAAAACTCTGCTTTAGAAAAATGTATTGAAACGATATCGTATAAAAGGAAAATATAAAGGAAATTAATTTCAGTTAAGTATTTTGTAAGTTTGGCCACATTTGTCAACATAACCAGCACAAGGAGACACGAGTGCGTATGCCTATTGAGACTCGGGTGTCTATCGCTGTATCGTTGTACCATTCTAAACTCAAATCTTATAATCTGACAAACAGCACCTGCAACATAATAATAAGAGCTAATATTAACACTGAAATGAATAAAATGAAGTCAAAGTTTCAATTTTAAAACAACAAAAACTAACAACCAAACTGACTCTGGAAACTAAACTGAACTGAAAACAAAAAAGTAAAAATAAATATAAATAAAACAAAAGCTAAAAAAACTTTTAATCTTTAATTATTTTATAGTTATGACTGGCATATATGTGTTGCAGTGAGAAATTATATAAAGAAATTCCAGGGGACTTTGGTACTGACTCAGTTTCTTTGACATTTAAATATCTTGACTGTAAGTGAACTTTAACTTGACAGGCTTTGATGTATTAATTTGATGAATGTTTTTACTTTTGAATCATAGTCAAGTGAATTCACTGAGTCAACACTTGTGTTTTTGCAGTACAAATGAACTGTTTTGCCTTTGAGTAAAAAATGATGTCAAGATTAAATTTACAGTGAGAACAGTGACAGATTTTCTTTTTTAAAAAGTGTGAGAAAAACTTACATGTGGTTCCAAGTGTATAGTTTTCAGGGCAGAATGGATATTGTGTTAAAATGGAAATGAATTAAAACTGAAAATAAATATTTGACATTTGAATAATACAAACCTAAACTATTTTTTCCCCCTGTTGTTACGAAACTTTCAAGTTTACATCTCCTGATCAATTTTTAAATCGCAAAACCTCTTTAGTATCATGGTTTTTATTGAATTGATCATTAGAATATGTGAAGCATTTGTAGTAAAAAGATATATAATTGCTCTTGTATTTAAAAGATTTGATGCGATATAAAGCTTTGGAAGGACAAGTCTGATGTGACTTTAAGTCTTTCTTTAAAAATCAAATTATCAGTGTAGATAATTGATGCTGACATACTATATATGAAAAATAAGTTCATGTTATTTATTTACCTACACAGAAATCAGTCTTTATCGTAAATCACTGTATTTCATCACTGAATAGAATAGAAGAGAATGCCTTTATTGTCACTATACAGGTGTATAATGACATACAGAGCATCTCCTACTCAGTGCAAACATGTGAGAGAAGAAAGGAGCATACAAAGGAACAGTAATTAGAAAAAGAAAAACATATATATAAAATGTAAAAATACACAAATCCGGAAAAAAGAGAAATAAATACGTAAATAAATAGTGTTATGTGTTTACACTGTATTTCATCAGTGTTTTCTGTGGGGTTGGGGATTTAAATAGCTTCCTTTGCAGTTTGTAACAATTAGTCAATTGCACAATAATCAACATTAGCTAATACAACTATTAAAACTAAATGAGCACATTTTTAGGGTAAAACTGTATTTTTATTTTTTTATTTTTTTACATCTTGGTCTTGTCTTAGTGATGTTTGATTACTACTTGCCATCAAACAACTTTAAAACCTAATCAGTGAAATGATAAGCAATTTTTAAAAAAAATTCCATCTGAGCTTTTTCTCTACAGATTGTCCTACAGCTCAAATGCAGATATACATTAATTATAACAATTGAAATGATATTCCATTGATTCTGTATTTGCCTTTCGTCCACCAGAAGAGCCCATCTATGCAAACACCCCCAACAAACAGCCTTCACCTCGGCCGTCCATGAGTGCAGCAGCGGTCAGTCTGAAGGCAGCTTCTTCCTCTCAAAACCTGCGGGCCCCGAGTCCTACCAGCAGATACGACGAAGGCAAACGGAGATACAGACACTGAAGAAGTCACGGACCTCAAAAACTAATGCCACCAAAGTCCTCACAGCTACTTTCACCGGGACACTGAAAGAAACTCTTTTTCCTTTCATTATTGTCGGGTCTACATTTTGTTCTTCTGGACTTCTGGTTTAGGGTTTTTTTTTCATTCAAACTGTACGTTTTTCTTTTATGTATTTCTGCGCAGGTGAAGTAGCTTTTATGAGCCACTAGATGGCAGATGATGAATGCAGTGTGAATGTGTAAATCCAAAATATTTTTTTTCCCTTAATTTTTTGTATTTTATCACTTCACATTGAATATGATGAATGCTGAATATTTGGAAATGTTTTCAGTAGCTTTTGAATGGAGTATGGAGAAGATTTATACACATATATGTATATTTTTGTATGATTTTATTTTTATTTTTTAAAGGGGACTAAATCTTTAATTTGTTATATATCGACTGAATCCTTATTTTTAGATTCAAAATAAACGTGGCTTTCTGTCGTGCATAGGCTGGCACTTTAATACGTCCTCTCATAAAATACCTATTAAGTCGAGTTAACATTTCCAAACAAACCAAAAGTCCGTACTGGGGAACATTAACAGGACTTTGTCGTTGTTATCGGCTCGATCGCAAAGCCCAGCGACTCCTTTATAAGCAAAGGTGCGATCAACAAGTCACGTGATCAGGCACTGCCTACTGCTGAGAGCTGACGGTCGGATAATCACTCATTGCAGGAATTAGACGTGGAGTGAACGTTACAGGTGGAGTAGTGAAAAAAGAGCCGAGCTGGATTCAAGACGGGAAAGACATCGGCGCTCTGAGCGGTTTAATATTAAAACCTGACAACTATTGGTAAGTGTGACTTAGCGCGCTGATTTGTTTTTTCTTTTCTTTTCTTTTCTTTTTGTATTTGGTGCAGGTTTGTCCCATGGGCGTGTTATTTTTCCACTGCGCTCGGGCTTGTTGTGGGAATTGGATTGCCAACCTGAGGGGTGGATAAGTTGCAAAGAAGGCGCACTGCAAATTCTCTGACTTACCTTAAGATTATAGGATATCCTAATCTAATAATAGCAGCGGGGCGTTAGAGTAAGCAGTAGTAGGATATACTTACAAAACACTTGCACCAGCAGCAGCACGGATAGTGTTACACTGAGAGAGACGCGCTCATCAAACTTGGAGGGGTCGCGCGTTCCCTGCAGCCCTCAGGATTAGATATAGCAGCGCTACGGGAGCGAGTGTGTGGTTGGATCCGGAGGAGAAAACGCTTTGAATCGCGAGCCAAGCTGTTTTATAAAGCTCAAGCACACAGATTTTTTTTTCCTCCGCTGGAAACCAAGCATATAATTCACAGACTTCAGAGACATGAATCAGTTCTTAAATATAGTGCGCAGAAGGAAGCATCAGCATGTTTAATCTTTTGGAAACGTTTCTCTGCGCACACACAGCTACAAAAAAAAGAAAAATCAATACTGTTGCATCAATAATTCACACATTCTCAAATAATTTATTAAAAAGCAGCAAATTTTCATTGTATGCACATTATCACTGAACCGAACTTGATGTTAAAAGGGGTGAAGCGGATATTTGAGGGCATTTATGATGGAGGTTTAGTTATGGTGAGAATTGTACCAGCATGAGTGTGTGTGGCTCAGTGAGCAGACGATAGACGAAGTGAAAGGCTGTCAGTTCACTTGCTCTGGGGATTGCCCGATTGTAGCCGTCATACTGCAGCTACATTAAGTGGGTTCATGGCTGCACACTGATAATAGCGCTTGCAGTGCTCTAACCTGGAGATGATGCAGATTGTGTCTGGTTCACTGTGATTGCATGTATATGATTCATCTGCAAAAGAACTTTGGAGTTTATTTGACAGATAACTTCTTATAGTTCACAATCAGATTCTCATGAACTGCGGTTCTCAAACCTATCCTAGCATGACCCCCCCAATCAGTAGGTGACTCAGATTTGTTATCAATCATTAACAATAACAAGGACAAAAAATAAAGCTAGTTATTTTTTTAGGGAAGGTCAGCAGGACAGCATCAGCAGACCCTTGTTTGTTTTCCCAACATCTTTCTTTGCATATTCATCATCTGATTACCCCCACCAGTCTTCCTTTAAGTCTTTGCCCCCAGTTTGAAAACCAATGCTTTCGACTCAGATAGTCAGCAAAGTGACTTTCAGAGATGAGATAACTCTTGAAAACCACAACAGGAAAAACATCTTTATGGTTGTCACTTCGTAACTGGCTGGCACCAGGGTTTTAAGGTCTAAGCTCAGGAAGCAGAAGGCATATTTCACATAGCAGTTTATTAACATGATAGTTCTTAGATTTAAAATGAAATGAGTAATAACATTGTAATGGCAGTAAGTGAAGGTTTACCATACATCAAGATTCTCTTGCCATCCCAGTAAGAATACACCTTAGTATTTCTAAGAAAGCTGAAGGAACTAATTCAGTGAAAATTAAAATAAAGTGAGACATGAATTCTTTGTACTTTGCTCCCTTTTGTCCTCTGTAATGTTTTATGGTATCATAATCTAATTTATCCTTCGGTTTTTGATGGCTGGTTGGCCAAAGTGAAACACCGAGCTGATAGCACCGGTTTAAAAAGCCCACCTTTTTTTCTAACAAATAGTTTAAGAGTTGTGAAATAAATTCTTGGTGTTGATTTTTAAATCTAAAGAGAGGAGCTCCCCACACTTTACGACCTGCACAGACTTGTTTGGGTGTGTGTGTGTTTTTCTGCGTGCGTGCATGCGTTCATGCGTGCATTTTGACCCAGGCACTCTTGTCTCATCAACAACAAGTGATATGTCAAAACAAAAGTGAGTATCTTATTAAACAGGCTTTTGCATTTGTTATTGTGTTGCTCAGTTGTCACTTTCATTCTAGTTAATGATATTGTCAGTTGTTCTCTGGCGCAGTTCCAGTGATTTGGGCCGTAGCTTAAAAACTGTACACGCTGCATGTTTTTGAAGTATTGCTTTCAGTTAATTACAATCCTCCTGCATATCAAAACAAAAGGTGGGAAGCTACTGTCATTGTGACAAAAGAAGGGGGGCTTTTTCTTTTTTAAGCAAATGTGAGCTTGCAAAAATATAACCCTGTGCTGAACTGGGGTGTGTTTTCCAGTGAATAACAACAGAGTCTGTGACACACAGGGTGTCAGAGGTGAAAACCCTCCCACAGCCGCTTTCCTGTTTAGGCCGGTGTGCTGTTGAAATACTGTATCACAGCCAGCTCACCAGCTGGCCTGCCAGTGGACAGCTCAGCTTACGCCCAACCGGCAATAAGACGTAAAAAGAGGCAGTAGACGACCAACCAGTTGGCCAGTGACTCAACCAGAATCAAACCTGAATAACAGTTAGTCAGGCCAGAGGTAAATCAGTTACTGCCGAAGGGGACCTCACCCATACGGCTCAGCGTAGTGCCGTCATTTAAGGCGTACACCAAAGCCTGTGCCTACGCAGTCATGGC
>VUQG01024743.1:3120-18617 GCA_015106755.1 Etia nguti | reverse complement strand
TGGCTCACTCCAGCTGTTTGACTGACTGCTTTTTGGATGTATTATGACTCACAGGGATGACAACAGCATGCAAGTCTGAGCACGTCTCAGACGCTGCTGCATGAGGTTTTTACTTTGTTATCAGCACGCAGTTGTGTTGAGAATCCATTGTAGGGGCTTTTGGAGATAGCGTGGAGGCTCCTAAAGAGGCTATAAATATCCCCATGCTTCAAGTGGTTCCAGTGTCTGGAGATACTGCCGCGGGGCTTCTTCGGTGTATTGAACTCGTTCATGTGCAGCTTTTGAACCCACAGTTGTTCGTGTTGTACTGCTTGATGAGTAAAAACCCACCTGGAGTCACTGGGCTAACCTTTTTAGGATGTTGCTTGGTAGGAAGGTACTTGCTGACATTTACATCTAGATGTATGGAGATGCAAAGGAACAGTTTTAGTCACAATCTTGTTAATTCTGTGAGAACCGTTTGACCTCAGCTCAGACTTTAAATGTCAGTGATTTTAAACAGAAGCAAAAGAAGTCCAGAGATTAGAAAGTGTTGTTCACTGCATGCAGGTCCTGTATACTGTCTGCATGAGCGGTATTAGTCAGTGAGTGAATACTATAGATGTGCTCTATAGTCTGACACAAAGGGAATATCAAGTTTTTCAGAACTGCATAATGAAGCTGCGTGCTCAGTGACGGGTCCGTGAGCAGGTTTTGCTGGCCGTACTGGAATTTTCATCGTGCCCTTATGAAAAAAATAATAATACACTAGTCTTCCATGACATAGCTTTTGCCTCAGTGAAGAGCACACCCACACTGATGGCGGTTTATTTTTGTTTTTGTCACTAAGGTGTCAAATAAACAAGAGGAAATCAAAACATGCTGGGGTGCACTATACAAAAGGTCAAATACTTTAATGTTAATAAATGGTTCACCATTTAAAATGTAGTGTAAAAACATCTTAGGTCCAGTCTGCACAATTGCATAAATTTTACTTACCAGAACTAATAAAGGTGTGCTACTGATAAAAGGCCGCTGTGTAATAAGCCATAAAGTCTCAGGGGCATTATTGCTAGTAAGGCATTATGTAGAGCAGAGGTGTTGTGCAACTCGGTTTTATGAGATAAAAGGTCAAAAAGTCCATTGGTGTGTCCTCCCTGATTAAAAATAAAAAGCAGTCTAAAGAAATCCTTCACACGGATCTGAAATGTAAAATTAACGATCCTTTCCAAGGAAAACGAAATCCTGAAAGGTGCGACACCTTTTAAAAATAAATAAAATCTTTACTTCCTTCTTCCCTTATTTTTTTGATTTCTTATGTAAATAATTGCTGGATACAACTCGTATCTCCTGTTTGACTGCGATTGTTTTTTCCAAGCTACTCGCAGTGTCACAAACCTTGCTCGTACGCAGCGAACCAAATCAGATTTTTCTTTTTGGTAAGTTCAGAGAAGCTTTCAGCACATTTTCTAATGTCAAACTCTGAACAGGCATCAATGTGCACTCACATGCAAGAGAAGCAATGACCAAAGAAGTGAACAAAACGCATTTTTATATCAAAATATTGAAAGCTGCACTTCTAACGGGCTATCTACTGCTGGTAATGTGAGAGGCGTTGTTTCTAGTTATAAATAAACAAAAAATGACAACATATTTTCATTTTTCTACGCTCTTTGTTGTGTTAGCCCACAGCCAAACACTGATTTTATCTGTAACAAGTTGTAGGGTTTTTATTTTTTATTTTTGCGGAAGTACACGTTTAATAAATAAACTATGTGTGCTTAGCGGGTATCACTAAATGGATACAGACGACATCATCGCAGTGACTAGCTAATGAAGATGCAATTTCAGCTTGTTCTCCTGCCTTAGGAGGCAAATTAATGCGATAAATAACTAATTAATGCATTTAGATTAATAACTTACAATCCACTGATAAAGCAGTGGGGCCTTTTTACTTTCAAATTCTCAGCCTTTTAGGATTTATATAATTTTTGTCAATTCATTAAGCGACTTCCAGACTAAACATACCCTAAGGGCCCCATTGCGAATGGAAATCAGCATCATATGTGTTGTAAATCCCTCAGCAGTGCACTGTCACACCTTACGCTATGTTAAGTGTGTGAGAGCCAGAGGAAAGGACAACTGTTGCATGCTGTATTGTTATTGTGGCCATGCCTACCTGTCTGCGCCATCATGACCTATCTGCCAAAATCTGTGAAAAACAACCTTCAGTTATTCCGTTCAGCTGTGGCGCTTAACCCACGGTACCCTCAGCCCCCAACAGGCTGTGGTGAAAAGCATGCAACATGTCACCTCTTTGACAACACAGGAGCAGTCCCGTACGTGCAGCAGCTCTTCCCACTGTGTCAAGTAAAAACAGGGTGGGAGCACAGCAGGTTAGCTGCAAAATGCACATCCAAAAAAAACCCAAAAAACCCCAGACTGCTCAGAGACACAGGGGAGTTAACGCTTAGCTGTCTCTCAAGGAAATACAGATGCTGTCATTTTGGTTTCTGTCAGCAGGCGAGGACTGTACGGTGTTTCAAAAGATGCATCTTTACTTTTTACTTTTACTAAAATCTGAATAGCACATGCAAAGCAGCTGTGTACCGCACACCCCATTTTATTTATTTCTTCTTCTTCTTTTTTTACCTTGCAAATCTGGCCTCGAATATGCTTTGTGTGTTATTCTGAGTAAAAGTGCCTTGATGAATTTTGAATGAGGCTGCATCGCTCAGTTTGTCAAAACACAGAGAGTGAATCTCGCCAAAGAAGCGGTAAGTCTCGATTCCACATGAATCCCAGGGTAGGGATGGAGCTCTCGAGCGGTGAATTACCGTGATCTGCATGCATGCCCAAACCTGAACTGATCCCCACTGCTGCTTGAACCCTGCTGAGTCCAGAGGAAGCAGGTTCTTATCAGGGAGGAGGACAGGAAGATACAGAGAGTGCAGGAGGAAGAGAGAGAGTGGGGGTGGGTGGGCAGTATATGGCACTCTGCAGAATTTCACTTAACATCAACTTCCTTTGTGAAGTTTACTGTTCTGAGTTGTCATAGCTTTAGCTGTAAGTGGTGCTAGACATCTCTGGTAGAAAAACGCGGTTATATTTGTCTCTGTTTAGCATACTGTCTGGGTTTTCAGAATTTAACGGTCAGCAAACAGAAGATGTTCATTTATAACACTTTCCCTCCCTTGGCATTTTCACTACTATCTTTATCTTGAAAGGTGTTTCTTATTTTTAATCTGGCTCTTTTGAGCAACCCAAATTAATAAAAAAAAAAGAAAGAAAGAAGGAAGTTCTCCAGGAGATGAAGGAAGCTCCAGGAAGTTCTCCAGGAAATTAATCAAGTGTTCATCCTAAGTGGTCCTCTTTTTCCCAGTCGTGCTTGCTGTCACTTAGATAAACTTAGATATACAAAGGGAGCTAAAGTGCTTGTTTCAGGCAGCAGATTAACTGAGGGGCTACATGAGGACCCAGTATAATGTAAAATAAAAAGGATTATTTTGAATTGTGAGCCATGCAAATTGACTCTTGTAGAGTCCATAAGTCCATATAAATGAGAAGAATAGGTAGCAGGGGCATAATAGTAGGGGTATTTTAAATTTATATTGCCCTGCATAAAAATCATCAAGCATAACAGAGATAAAATGAAAGGAAATAAAGTGTTGGAGGAAAACCAGCATGCATTTAAATTTTTCAAGGGAATGTAGCCATCTTTTAATGTATGTAATATTTCCTGGTTTGGTATTAAAGTCAGGTTTTCTATTTCATGGGTCTCTTTGATTATTTCATAGATGTTTTCATATCTCTTCCAGAAGTGGGCTGCCGTGAAAATGATCTCCTCCAGCATCCCTTACCACTAGCTGAGCAGTATGGCTTCTGCTCCTCCTTCCAGAGAGGACACCAGCAGCTCATTAGCACTGCGCTGGAGGCTAACACCGACATAGATTTCCAGCAAGTAGCTGCACTCGACGTTCCCGGTTAAACATCTGAACGATTCACCTTTAGAGGGTCTCTGTAAGCAAATATGATGACTCGTGCCAGAGTGGCACATGTCCAGGACCGTGACATGACCACAGTTTAACAACATCTGGACTAACACTTTGGACCATGATCTTTCTCTGATTTTGTGCTTTGGTGGCGGAGCTGGACCTTGCAGCTCTTCCACACTTAGACAAACCCGGACTGAGAGCCATGTCTCTTCTCTTAGCTCTGAGTATCATCTGTGGACTGATGCTCCATGTTTGCTTTAGTGCTGTCAACGCTGACTATTGTGTGCCACGAAAGACTGTGCCCTACCAGAGTGAGTCAGAGATTCTCTCACCCTCTCCAGTAATATGTCGTGGAATTATTCTTAGCATACTCTTTCTTCTTGTGGGCTGAATCAGAAGTAGAAGCTAGAGCAGTTTTGAATATTTTTACTGTGATTGATGACCCAGTAGTGCAACTTTAACATCTCTTTTTCTGCTGGCTGGGACAAGTTTATTAGTTTTCAGTAAATTTGCATTTTGCTTTTTGCTGTGGGG
Organism: Etia nguti; assembly: GCA_015106755.1. NCBI lineage: Eukaryota > Metazoa > Chordata > Actinopteri > Cichliformes > Cichlidae > Etia > Etia nguti. The sequence goes on along the minus strand of VUQG01024743.1, from coordinate 14,109 downwards.
GCATTTTTCCTACTGCATGGAGTCACAGTAGCTAACATGTGGGAGGTAAATAAAGCAAAGAAACAGTGTAGTAATGCAGATTTCTCTGTGCAGATGAACTGAAGTTGTTCAGGGAAGAGGGGATCTACAATTACTCCACGATGCTGATGAGAGAAGACCTGGGTGTGATGCTGCTGGGGGCAAGAGAGGCCATTTATGCTTTGAATATGAGCAACATCTCAGTTAAAAATGCTATGGTAAGAACATGAGGAGGCTGTGCACTCTGAGCAGAGCTGTCAGATACTGTACATATAAAATACACACGCTAGTGCTGCCATGTTGCTTACTTTGTTTGATGAAATAGTAATTAGTTAACTTTTTTATCACTGCAGATTAAAAATGGAAGATTTATTAAACATTTATGATGTTTTACCACAGCGCTGAAGCCATTTCCTCAAATAATCAGTAGCCCTATCAAAGCTGGACTTATCATGCCTAGATGTGATTTGTATTCATGGTTCTTAACTTTCTTTTAGGTTATGATGTGATAGCATTGACTTGACAAAGTGAAATTATTCAGTACTTTACAAAGAAAATGAAAAAAATTAAACAGTATTTTGTTTCTTCCTTTCATATTAGTCCCGTAAAACCACTCAAGTTATCTCATTTTTACTGGTTTGCAGTATAGAGGTAGCTAATAATAGCTAATAATAGAGGTAGTTAATCAATAGTTAATCAATAGCTAGACTGGTATACAGTACGGATTTATTGCATACACTTCCCGGCAATTCTGTTAGGCGTATCTGTTCAACTGCAACAGCAATATCTGATCATCCAATCACATGGCAGCAGTTCAGTGCATTTAGGCATGTAGACAAGTTCAAACCGAGCATCAGATTGGGGAAAAAAGGAGATTTAAGTGACTTGGAACGTAGCACGGTTGTTGGTGTCAGATGGGCTGCTCTGAGTATTTCAGAAACTCTCAGATATCATTCACAGCATATTAAATATCTTCCTTAAAATCCAGTGTGTCAGGTTTGTCGTATAAAGAGAAGAAACATTTCATATTTGCACATCTTTCAGATGCTGTGAATTATGGCCAAAGGTTAGGTCACATTACGTTCAGTGTTTTCTCACACATCATTTCCTTCTACATGTCCACTGCACATTTGCGTGAGATATTTCAATGAATAATGGTTCTGTTGGACTCTGTTGTTTGTTCATAGCTGTAGATACATATCTAACAGTCAGAGGCGAGGATTGCTTTGCCAGCTAACAGGTTCATGCTTTTAGAGCACGCTGACAGGTCTCGAAAAACAATAAATTGTGAAAGATGTAACTGGACTACTACTGTGTGGTTGCAAAACCATTCCTGCATGCTTTGACAAGACTCTTTCGTTTTGTTGGTGCAGGTGTATTGGCGGGTGACTGAGGATAAGCAGAGGGACTGCACGTACAAGGGAAAACATGCAGAGGTTTGTGTAAAGTCGTTCAAAACAAAAGCTTTGCGCAAGACAACTTTACTTCTGGGGCATTGCTGCAGCTGTAAAAGATGACCACTGATTGAAAGTTGTTTACTCCTCCACACATTTTATCTTAGCACATTTGTAAATCATTTATATGAGAATGATTTTTTTTTTCCTTTTCATGTCTTTACATGGAATTCTCTTTGAAGTGCTTTGCTTATATCTTTGTGCTGAGAGTCCGAATAAAGGCACAGGAAGAAAACGCATGTGCACAGCCCTGACCTTTTGGTCACCGCGAGCTCCGGGCAGCATGTGCAGTCACTATATGTATGCGGTATGTTTGTGTTTTTGCGGCTGAACTAACAAAGCTCTGACCTTGGCATTCTCTCTGCTGGATCTTGTTGCAGGTGGAATGCCGCAACTACATTCGAACCCTGCACAGAGTGAATGAATCTACAATGTATGTGTGTGGTACAAATGCGTTTAGCCCGACCTGTGATTATCTGGTAAGTGTGGCTTTAAGAGTTAAGGGTTTAATTCATTACCCTTATTAAACTGATGCTAGTAACACTTGTGTGAGGTTCATAAAGGAGTATTATTATTGACAACACACCACATAAAAAGATCAATTTAAAAATTCAGCTCCTTCCTACTGAAGATGTAGATGTTAAAACATTTTTTTTTCTTTTTTTAACTCAGTGACTGCATAAACCAGTTAGATGTTTTTTTTTAAATATCCAAATATATGGGTACTCAGTACTACAGTGTAGAAGGGACTGCCTTAAAATAAAGTACAGTCCTTATTATAATGAATGAAAACTGTGGCATAGATTTCCTCATTTATTGGATGTGTATCAGCACAGAGGACTAAAGTTAAATTATACCAGACTTCTTCTCATTGCTGTTTTTAGTCTTTCCCATGTTGATTTGTTTGCAATGAAAATTATATAACTTGTCTTATTTTTAAAGGGAACCTGTTATGCTCATTTCCGACTTCATATTTTATTCTTGGCCTGTACTAGGGCAGCTCTGGATGACTTTATCTTACACTGTGCCTTGGTGGGAGTCTCTTAGTTCAACCAACTCTTAAACAAGCTCCTCTCCCTTTAAACCAGCTTTCTTCTCATTGGCTGCCCCTCACAAACAAACAATGTGAACAGCTGGTATGTGGTACTGCTGTGCTCACAGCTAGTGCGGTGTGTCTTAGATGACCATATTCAGAAAATCTGCTCTCACTGTTTGAAATGTAGGGTTATTGAGCAGCCACTAGCCTACTTGTAGATATGCTGAAGTTGCATTCACCGCTGAAAGATTATAGACATAACATAGCAGAAGGAAGTGCAGGGTCCGCTTTAATTCAAGCAGTAATAATTGGGATTGAATTTTGTTACGCTTTATGCTGAAGTGTTGTTAATGGGCACACTTTGAGACATTTCTTTCCTGTCATCATCAGCTAAATTTCCTTCCCCTGTTGTTGGTGCCTTGAAAAACTGTTTATTTTGGCAAGACGCTCAAATTTCAGAGGACTGAGCAGCCTCGGCTGCATCACAATGGGGTGTTAAACTGTTGCTATGTGAACCTGCAGCACTATGAAAATAACAAACTAAATAAATAAAGGCAGACAATATGCTCATTATGTGTCCCCAGACCCTGGAAGAAGATTTTAAGAGAAACAATTAAAGTGATTCTGGATATGAGTTTTGAAAACCCATGTAAAAACCTTTGTTTCGTTTGGACACTTTGGCGAGTTATTATGCAAATGTATGCAAGTTTATTTAACTGCTTATGCATGTTAACAAACGGTAAGCTTCCAGTTCCAGTCCTCAGTCTCAATATTGTGTCTGAATAAAACAAAGCTTTCTCAACTTCTCTCTCTTTGCTTTATCTCTTTCTTTGTTTCTGACAGACGTTTGCTAAAGGACAGCTGACGCTGCAGGGAAAGCCGGAGGAGGGGAAGGGCAAGTGTCCTTTCGATCCCTTTCAGAGATACTCCTCCCTCATGGTTGGTGAGTGTCTGAGGCAGACACAGAATGAAGATTTGATAGATGTGTGTAGATTTCACTTCACACACTAAATACATAAAAAAAATACCGCTCCGAGTATATTTGCTAGAACTACCTGCTCATTCAGCGCATTCTCTGTACGAATTTGTCGAAATGCCAAATTTTTCTGTATATAAAAGTGATGTTGTTACAATTTAAAGTGAATAATGGATTTCCAGGAATTTTCACTCACCTCTTTTTCCTGTCTCACAGGAAACGATTTGTATTCAGCCACATCCATCAACTTCTTGGGCTCTGAGCCTGTTGTTCTGCGCAGCTCAAACTTGGCTCTTCGTACCGAGTTTAAAAGCTCCTGGCTCAATGGTGACTTCCTTTCCCTTCTTTTTAAAATTTTATAGAACCGCATGAACATTTTAGCATTTGTGGTGCTGTTGACTTATATTTTTTCTTTGCCTGTGTTCAATCAACTTTTTGTGATTTCAGAGCCAAACTTTGTCTACATGGACTTTGTGGATGAGAGTTTTGATAGTCCTGATGGTGATGACGACAAGGTGTACTTGTTCTTCAGTGAAAATGCCATGGAGTACGACTTCTACAGAAAAGTTTTCGTGTCACGAGTGGCCCGTGTCTGCAAGGTAATGAACACAGTTTGTTCAAAAGCCTTGGCCTGTCTGACACAGGTCTGGTTGTTGTTAAAGGGAATATGCACACACATCACAGAGTGCTCCGTATCTGTGTTAAAGGGGGATATGGGCGGCCAGCGGACACTGCAGAGGAAATGGACGTCGTTCCTGAAAGCTCGTCTGGATTGTTCCCTCCCTGAACCCAGTCTGCCCTCCATTGTCCAGGATGTCTTCCTCCTCAGACACAAGGACTGGAGGAAGAGTGTCTTCTATGCTGTCTTCACTCCACAGTCGTAAGTGTTTGCTGACAAATCCCGTGGCTCTTATGGCTCATGGCGGGTGTTGGCTTTGAGGAATGTGAGGAGTATCCTGAGCTTTCAGTTCACATCAAAAGAAACAACTACCAAGTCTGTTGCAACTAGTATTTTTGTGTTGAGACTCAGATGGTATGAACTTGTCTCAGTGTGTTGTTTGAATTTTACCTAAATTTTACCTAAATTACCTGATTTTGCGTTTCCAGGAGCTTCTCCCAGATGTCGGCTGTGTGTGCATACAGCGTATCTGCCATTAAAGATATTTTCAATGAGGGAAAGTTTAAAACCCCTGTTGCTGTGGAGACATCTCACGTTAAGTGGGTGATGTACACCGGTGAGGTGCCGGTCCCCAGACCAGGAGCGGTGCGTTTACAGACTTTTGTTGCATGCAGAAATTAAATTGAAAAACCAGATAAACGCAAATAAATGTGGAGGAAAAAAAATCTAAATCGCAGTTTTTGTGTTTCAGTGCATTAATAATATGGTGCGTAAAATGGGGATGAATCGCTCTCTGGACCTTCCAGACAAAACCCTCCAGTTCATCAGGGACCGTCCTCTAATGGATGAAGCAGTTCGGCCACTGACAGGAGGCCCGCTGCTGGTCAAGAAGGGAGCTCTGCTGACTCGGATTGTAGTGGACAGCGTGCAGGGCCTGGACGGAGAGAAATATAACGTGATGTTTATCGGCACAGGTAAAAAAAGAGCCGTGTTTTCAGATAGGGCACTAGTGCCCCTAAGGGTCCTTTGGAGTACTGCAGGTGTTACTTGAGTTTTATTTTTAATGTTAAACATGCCACTCACATAAAATTCTTAAACTGCTTGAAGTTTAGTATTCATTATTTCAGTTTTCAATGAATTCATAACCTTTTAAACGGCTTTAAAACTTCACAGAAGGAGAAAAGCAACATAATCAAATATCAGAACAGCAAATATATATACTGGATTTTGTTTCTGGGTGAAGCTTAGCAGCTAAAAAGACATACAGAAGTGATCCATATAAATTTTGTCTGAGGACTCGATTTTCCTAATTATGCTGATTAAATACAGAAAAGTTTACTGTACCTGGGAAAGAGTTCGAGCACTGCAGATGGCCTCCTGACAGAATTACAAATATCCTCAGTGAAGCATACGCTTGTGTTTCTCACTAAATCTGATCAGAACTTATCAGAAAGACTGAATTACACAACTTTAATGCAACTATATTGTCATTATAATGTAACTAAAGGAGGCGAAAATATTAGTTTTCATGAGTTTAGCAATAGATTTTAACAATTTAAAGTTGTTGTTCAGTTGGGGGGACTCAGTTGGGGGACTCAAACTCAGGTGCCTGAGTTTGAGTCCACCTCACACCATTTCCTGTGTCTCTTTTCTATTCTCCCTATTTTTTGTAATATCTTGGCTAAAAAAATGCCAAAAGTAAATCTAAATCTGTTGCAAAAGCAGAGACCAAAGTAAAGGCTTTTAAAGCAATAAATATAACTTGGTTAATCATTAGCTTTTTTATGATTTGTTCTAAGTACCAGGGGCATCAAATGATATGGGTAAATACACTTGTGTAAGTTCCGGGCTCTGCTTTTTGTCTTTGTAACAGAAAACGGTTACGTTCAGAAGGCTGTGAACTATGACGGAGAGATGTTCATCATCGAGGAGGTTCAGCTGTATGAAAACTATGAGCCCATCACTATCCTTCGCCTCTCATCCACTGAGGTAATATATAATAACAAGTCCATTATACGTGTTTTCATCATCATCACAGTTTACGGTTGTTCGTTGTGGTTTTGGTTGGGAGATACTGTTTAATGTCTCAGTTTGAATATGTCGTCACCTAATTGCCACTTACAGGCAATAAAGAGGCTTCAGTTGTGCTAAAGGTGAAACACTTTTAGTCTTTTGATATTTATGAGTCTTTATGGTTGTGCACTTATAGGGCCAAGTGTATGCTGGTTCAACATTTGGTGCAGTCCAGATGCCAGTCAGTAACTGTAGCCGCTATGAGACTTGTGTGGACTGCATCCTTGCCAGAGATCCGTACTGCGCCTGGGATTTATCCACCAAGCAGTGCTCCTCCGTCAACAGTTTGTCTCCCTCCCCAGATACAATACAGAGTCTCAAGAAGGGTGATGTGTCACAGTGTCCTCCACTAGGTACTTTAAATTCAGTTGTTTTTATGTAGTGTTAAATCAGAACCTAAGAAAGCACAAAGGTTGTTAGATTTTAAAGGTAACAATATTAAAGAGAGAAACCCACTGACACCCTTTGATCAAGTGTGTGCTGACATCACTGGGAGTGGCAGCAGTTTTATGAGCATGAAGTTGAATTAACCTTGCTTGCGTTTGTGTGTTTTTAGATCCAGTGACAGCTGTCGAATTGGTCCTCATTCCAGAGAACAATATCCAGCTGCCTTGCCAACTTCACTCTAACTTGGCTGAGGCCCACTGGCGATTCTCTAACCACACACTTCACTCCAACAACAAATACTACATCTACAGTGGAGGTCTCCTCATCCTGAGTGCCTCTGAAACAGACGCTGGCCCGTATAGCTGTGACTCAGTAGAGAAGATAAACGGACAAACATACAACCAGACTGTGGCGGTTTATCATTTACAGCTCTACTCTGACCCGACAACGGGGATCATCCCCACCTTTGGCACAGAAGTTCCAAGTACCACTGAAGTTATTCACAAAACAATAGATTTTGCACCAGGGCTGGTGCCAGGCCTTACCATTGAGGAACCGTCATCCCCTGAGAATCAAAATGACAGTGGCAGGATAACTCATCTAGAGGTGGCTGTGGCCGTACTGTCCCTGATTTGCCTCTCTCTGATGGGAGTCATATTTTGGATCTGGAGCCGTGGGCACTGGGAGTGCTTAAAGTTTGTACAGCGGCCCAGTGAAAGCGAGGCAAGAAGGCAGTCAACCGAGTACAGGCAGATCCCGAACAGAACTTCAGAGGTAAAGCTCCTGGGGCCTGAATCCGGGAGACCTTGCAGTGCCAATAATAATCACCCTGCTGTTGACTTCAAAGGGAATGGGGAGCAACACTTCTCACCTATGGCCAACATTTCAAGTCTGGATGGTCTGGGATACATAAATGATGAGTCAGAGATTTGACTCTGCTGAGGTGTAGAATTCAGTCTTAGGCAGCACTCGTGCACTAATTATCTTGCTATAGGTGTACTTCCACTGAGATTCGGTTCCTATAAAGGTTTTCCCATTAAAAATTATTTTGATTGGTGTCCTGTTTCCTACAGTATCATTTCCATATTCTTACCAGGCAGCTCATGTACTCTAAAAAGACATTTAACTGGTGGTTAATGTTTTTATATATGATTTTTTTTGTATAATAATAAATTGTGAATAAGCTTTGTGCAATAGATTGTGTACAGCCAACACCTTTTCTTTTTGGACTATTTATTTTAACCAGGTGAATTTTTTTAAGTCTTGTAAATATAGTATAAAAAAAACACTGGACATGTAGCATTTTGATTACATTTCTCTTTAACGATACCAACATTCATCAGTCAGATGGGATTTTTAATGATTGATCAGTTGTCTGTATCACTCTTATATTTCCTGGTGGCCGTAAAAAAAATCTTCTACATACATACCTCTATTTTTAAGCATAAAAAACCCACTAATATAGCAGGTGAATCAATGTTGTACCTCAGTCTTCAATAACAAAAAAAGAATTTGTACATTTAGGGTGAACTGGGGTGATTTTTTTCTTTTTTTTGGGTGTGCAGCTACATTTCTGATTCCAAGCATACTGTACACTTAATAAGAAACAGACAAAAATGTCATTGTAATGTCGAGGGCGGGGGTGTACATTTCTGTCAGTGAAACAACTCAGAGGTGCAGCGTATCCAAGAGTTTCGGTGTCAAACTTTGAAACATGCTGCCTTGCTCATAAAAGGAACTTTGAGAGTCTTGTCATGGACTTGTGAATCAGTGAGTCAGTAATGTCTCAGATGTATTTGAAGGCAACGGACAAAGTTACTGCTTCCCATATTAATGTTTCCAAAAGTTTCATGTGGTTTGTAGGGGAGGGAAACATCATCATCATTAACACCACATGCTGAGTTCGTAGTTATTACAGTTTGTTTGGGACAAAAAGTCAATTGCAGTGAAGCTCCCTGAATCTTCTTTGTGGTTTTCAGTTTCTGTCATTAACGCCATTGCGCAGAGCCACTTTTATGCTTCATCAAGTACTGTAGAACTGTTTGTATGAAAGAGTTGAAATGGGTCTCTGCTGAATTATTAAACAGTGCAGAATTGTATATGGATGTACAATATTAGTACTACAAAGTAATCATTCAAACGTTGCCTGTGCATTCAAATAGATTTTCTTTTTTTTTTAAAGGTACAATTTGTGATTGTTTTTTAAAAAAGCACTGAAATCAGTCACGCTATAACACTGCCAACTACTGTTTTAAATTTTATAACAATAAAGCTACAAGACTTAAACTGAATTGTTTACATCTTTCAGAAATGGCTTTCTTCAACATCTTAGCTGCCCTTATTCCTCTCCTCTCTCAGGCCCGATTTTCCTCCCAACATTTAAATGAGGCTTCTTCTCTTACATCTGGCTGTCTTGAGTTATTCTGTGATCCATATGGCATAAATCTGTTTGCCTTTGTGAAATCCATTGTAATAATGTCCTTTGGTCTCAGTGGTTAGCGCCATTACTTCACAGCAAGAATTTCCTAAACATGCGTGTGTGGGTTCCCTCCCACTTCTTCCCACAGTCCAAAGACGTGCGTGGGGTTAGGTTAATTATCAATTCTAAGTTGGCTATAGGTGCAAATAGTTGTCTGTCTCTCCTTGTTAGTCAAACAACAGACTACTGACTTTCTAGGATGTGTTTAAGTTATTAAAATTAGACCCCGACCTATTTATTGGCAAACTGATATTATTTGCTGATAGCCATTTGGTAATCTGTCGGTATCTATTTATGATGGCCAAAAAATAAAAGTTAAAAAAGAAGGCATGGGAGTTGTTATGAGTGTTGACATTGCCCCCTGGTGGGCAAACTGTAAACTGCAACTTCCTGTTGGCAATCAATCTCTTTAGAATTTACAAATACAATTACAAATTCATGTAACAAATGTTGGAAAAATCTCTTTTTCATGCACCTGAAAGAAAAAGAAAATCAGCTAATGTATCCAAATATCGGTATTAGTTTTAAATATCCCGTCTTGGGCTCTATTTGAAAAGATAAAGGATAATAGTGTTGCTGAATGAATTCATCGGCAGTAAAGCTGTGAGGTGAAAAATCTTCCATTTTCAGAGTCTTCTTGTGAAGCAATAACTGCTACTTCTGTATGAGGAAATTCAGATTAGTTGAATTTAAGAATAGTAGGATTGCAACATGATGAGCTTTACTTGAGCAGATTTCATCCAGAATTTTAGGATGTCAAGAGATACTTTTATTCAAACCCTGAAGCACTTCACTAGAGTCTCGCAGCAAGACACTGAAGTCAGGCAAGTAATGTACAAGCTGCACAAACTCTGACAGGACTGCTTGCAACAAATCAGACTGGCATCTGGCTCAAATCACAGCTGAAAAGCTCATTCCCTATGATTTTTGGTGTTCAGACTATCAAAACAGAGCTGAGATAAATATGAGTCTGCCTGCAATTTAAAGACAGCATAAAAACTCTGTAAAACTCAAGTAAAAAGATTTAAATTCACTCTATATTAAAGTAGCTGTGGCAGAACTGACTCATGTACTTTTATGATAAGCAGGGACAGGCAGACACAATGTGAATAAGAAGATTTATTGAAATGCTGCAGTAGTGTTAGTTTAACATATCCATTTTATCAGTCAGTTATCAAATAGCAGAAAAATCAAAATACTAAATTTGGCAGTTGGCCATAAAGGGCACTTCAGTAAGATCAAAAGAAAAAAAAATAAATAGTAGTGTAATGATGAGGGAGCAACCTTTCTCTATGACAGCGCTTTTACTTCAAAGCAGCTTTATCTGGATCAACGGTGTTGCATTACCAGCATACATACATATTTCTTTAAAAGAAAAAAAAAAGTGCAGTAATTCCTATAAATGAGACTTTTCAGCAAGCATCCTTAGGAATAAATTCCGTCACAATTCAGTCACATCTGATATTAGACTAAGTTTAAACAATTTGTTACCACATCTGCATGCATTAGTTTACTCAGCCAGCGGTTTGTACCCGTTTCTAGTGTTTACATGACATCAGTTCATTTGTAATAAGATAATCTCCTTTATCCAGAATCCAACAGCAGGCTGCATGCAACACACTGTAGACCCCAGATGCAATAATTCAGTCCATCTGGGAGAAAATTTAAAGTTACTGGAAGTTTGACAACAGCTGATAAGGTGCTGTCACTGCAGGGCACTGACCGCTAAAAGCAAACAGTGTAGCTTTGAAACAACAAGAATTGAGAAATACTGAGGTGGAGACTTTTTCCCCCCCTTCTGTCGTAAGAGTGGAAAGAGTTTTGGCTCAATGATAACTCGCACAGGAGAGTTGCTTCACTGAAGCATCCAGTTTTACAAAAAAAAAAAAAAAAAAAAAAAAAAAAAAAAAAATGTTTTAAAAGAAAAAAAAAAGAAATACAAGAACA